>BRDA01036733.1:0-20890 GCA_036984385.1 Crenuchus spilurus | reverse complement strand
AGCCATATAGTCAAAGGTCAACTTCCCATGGTTTTCACCAGCAGGAAACTGTATTATATTAATAATTATAATAATAATAATTAATTTTATTTCAAGGCGCCTTTCTGGACACTTAAGGACACTGTATAAACAATAAAAATACAAATAAAATATATAGCACGAACAAAGAGGAAAACAATACAATAACACTGAGATAAAATAAAATAATAAAATAGTTTACAAACAATTAAAAATCAAGTATAATAGGCTAATCTAAAGAAGTGGGTCTTGAGTCTGAGATAGAGGAGAGTCTGGAAGAATAAGAACCTAGTTGGACATACTAAAGTTGGTTAGAAAGATAAGAGGTAAACCAGTGAAGGGGTGTGCGAGAAATGCCCATTTCTGAGGGTCGTGTGACTCTTCCAGACTCTCCTCTATCTCCTCAGGTGTCCCTCAAGGATCAGTATTAGGTCCCCTTTTAATTATCATTTATCTTCTTCCCCTAGGTCATATCTTTAGGAAATACAATGTTCAGTTTCACTGCTACGCTGACAACACCCAACTTTACATCTCATCTAGTCCATCCAAAAGAATGAGTATGGATAAAAGACTGCTGTCTGCTGCAAGTAAAAGATCGTTTGTGACTTTTACTAATGCTGTCTCTGTGCTGTGATGGGGTCTGAATCCAGATTGAAATTGTTCATACAGTTTATTGTCAGAGAGATGGGAGTGCAAGTATGAAGCAACAATTTTTTCTAAAATTTTTGAAATAAAAGGAAGGTTGGATATAGGGGGAAGATTATTAAAATCAGTTGGATCTAAACCAATTTTTTTGATAATCAGAGTAATTTCTGCAATTTTAAATTGAGACGGAACAATGCCAGTGTTCAGAGAAGAATGTATAATAGATGTTATTAAGGGCGTGAGAGAAGGAAGTGAGGCTTTAACCAGAGATGTAGGCAGAGGATCTAATCTACAGGTAGATGATTTAGATTTCTGAACCAGAGCAGAGATATCATCAGCTGTGGGGAGAGTAAACTGTGACAGTGTGGAGAGAGGAGTGATGGGAGCACTGAGAGCTGTTAGAGAATTCGCATTTGAAAGTATTTGGTCATGGATTTTATCATTGAAAAAGGACATTATGTAATTGCCAAAATCATTTGAGAAAAGATGAGAAAAGTAAGAATTAAGAGTAAATCATATGTAAAAAATGTATTAACAATTATTGATGACTAATAATGATGATGATAATGATAATGATGATGATTATTATTATTATTATTATTTATTACCCATTATTGTATATTAATTATCTATCAGGGTCGCACTGACTACCCTACCCCTTCATTGGGTGCAGGAGTATCTATCTAAACCCAGGACAGGGTGCCAATCCATCACACACACACACCAGGACAATTTAGAGTACCCAGTTCACCTGACACATGTTTTTGGACTGTGGGAGGAAAGCAGAGACCCCAGAGGAAACCAATGCACACATAGGAAGGACTTGGCAACTCAACCCAGATGGGAACTCGAACCCAAGACCTCAGTGCTGACCACCAAGCCACTGTGCCAGCCCTTATTATTGTATGTAAAATAGCAGAAAACAAATAATGTGAATGGGATTTCAATTATATTGATGTAACATTGGTAAACATATGTGTACATAATGTTTCACCTTCAATGTGACATACTTAATCAATACCACATGAATGACCTAAACTGAGTGCATCACATTTCTCAGTGCTATATAACAGTTATCCTTCAGGGCAGAAGGTGGGAACGAACTCTT
The DNA here is from genome assembly GCA_036984385.1 of Crenuchus spilurus. NCBI lineage: Eukaryota > Metazoa > Chordata > Actinopteri > Characiformes > Crenuchidae > Crenuchus > Crenuchus spilurus. The sequence goes on along the minus strand of BRDA01036733.1, from coordinate 19,119 downwards.
TGACTCATAATCACACCGATTCCATTGTTATTAATCAGAGCTCATACCTGATCACTAAGTATGTGGGTGTGAATGAGTGTATGTGTGTATACAAGTCCAGGCATGTGTACGTAGTGTAATGTGAAGGGCCAACACATTTCTCATCATCTGTTAGACAAAAACTGTACTGAGATCTAAGAAATGACTGACCATAATGGTCAGAAGAAGTCTCTGTCTCTCTGTCTCTCTCTCTCTCTCTGTCTGTCTGTCTCTCTCTCTCTCTCTCTCTCTGTCTCTCTCTGTCTGTCTCTCTCTCTCTTTGTCTCTCTCTGTGTCTCTCTCTCTCTGTCTTGCTCTGTTTCTCTGTCTCTCTCTCTGTCTCACTCTGTCTCTCTCTGCCTCTCTCTCTCTCTCTGTCTGTCTGTCTCTCTCTCTCTCTTTCTCTTTGTCTCTCTCTCTCTCTGTCTCTCTCTGTCTGTCTCTCTCTCTCTCTCTCTGTCTCACTCTGTCTCTCTCTCTCTCTGTCTCGCTCTGTCTCTCTCTGCCTCTCTCTCTCTCTCTGTCTGTCTGTCTGTCTCTCTCTCTTTCTCTTTGTCTCTCTCTCTCTCTGTCTCTCTCTGTCTGTCTCTATCTCTCTCTCTCTCTCTCTCTGTCTCACTCTGTCTCTCTCTCTCTCTGTCTCGCTCTGTCTCTCTCTGCCTCTCTCTCTCTCTCTCTGTCTCTCTCTGTCTCTGTCTCTCTCTCTCTCTCTCTCTCTCTCTCTTTCTCTCTGTCTCTCTCTCTCTGTCTGTTTCTCTCTCTGTCTCTCTGTCTCTCTCTCTCTCTCTCTCTCTCTCGCTCTCTCTCCCCATCTATCTATCTATCTATCTATCTATCTATCTATCTATCTATCTATCTATCTATCTATCTATCTATCTCCTCTACCACTGCTCTGACTCTCTCTCTCCTTCTCTAGATCTGCCTTTTCTTTCTCTGTCTTTCTCTCTTTCCTCTACTCTTTCTCCTTCTACCTGTCCTATCCCACCCCCACACACACATAAGTCCCACAGGCCCACTAATGCCATCCAGGTGGTCACAAAATTCCACAAACAGCCAGTGAGCCTATGTTTGATAGTCTCAGGGAAGCCATAGTCAACCTTAATTCTTAATCAGCAAATTGACAAAGACTGAGGCACAAATAAAGCAAAAAAGCAGCTTAATTGGTGTTTAGTCAACAGCCCTCACTGTCACAAACCTTGAAAATTTTGGTAACAAGAAATCAGCTTAGAAAACCACAAGATCAAACTACTGTGAGCGGTGGTTCAGAAAAGAGGAAGCACTGAAGAAAAGTAGGTCTACCTACACACACACACACACACACACACACACACACACAGAGTTATGGTCAGGGCTGCGTTACTTCCTCTAAAGGATCAAAGTTCAGTTCAGGGGACGATAGGACTGTAAGGAGAACATTTCAGCCAGCCGGCTAGTTATTGCTTCACACACTTCTCACACACTTTTGTGTGTGTGTGTGTGTGTGTGTGTGTGTGTGTGTGTGTGTGTGCATGTGCACACTCATGCTGGCTCACTTGAACATAAAACTCTACTCCATGATGACACATCTGACCTTTGGAGTATGAGGTGTTGTCACTGTTTATCAAAGGGACTGGACTGTACTTTCCTCTGAACTGCACTTTGTAATATAACACATTATACTGCCAAAAGTTTGTGGACAACTGCTGCTTCAGAGTTGCTAATAAAATCAATAGATTTAATATAAATGTTGTCTAATTTTTCTGTGGAGGAAATACTCAAACTGTTGTTTTTGCTCCAAAGACTTACAGGAGAATCCCCTAAAACTGCTTAGGAGAAATATAATGACAACTCTGTGAGCCTATTCATTCAGGTCTTGATGTTAGAGAATTAGTTCTAGATCACAAACTCCACTCCATCTCATCCCAAATGTACCGGACTGAGCTCCATCATTTAGAGAACGTAGTGCTCCACTGTTCCACAGCCCAGTGCTGGGAGGCTTTATACCCCTCTTGCTGATTCTTGGCATTGAGCATGGTGACATTAGGTTTATGTGAGGCAGCTCTAGAGTGCTCCATTCTGTTGGTCAATGCTTCTCTAGAGAGATACAAGCTTTAAAAGTAGCTGAATTCACTAATTAGATGTTTATACTTTTGGTTATGACGTTAAACTATGCACTCACTCTAAAATATAACTCTTTGTTTATACAGTTAAAGTCACCCAAATGGAGACTCATACAGTAGAGCTGAGTGTTTTTGCACAGTGGTGTTACCAGGAGACAAAACAAGCCTTGCGCGGTGCTCTGCAAATGGCCTAGTAACGTACAGCAGCTGCCACAACAATAAACACAGCAGCTCGTACTCTAACCGGAATCCCAGCTTTTCCATTCATACTTCCATGAAAACCGAGAGCAATTATGTTTGCGTAAGATTCATACGCTTATGTTACGTCCCTTCAGGGTTGCATGAAATCAAATCATGCAAAAATCATTTTATATGAACTGCCTCACTTGATTAACTATGTGGTGTAAGCACTTCTGTAAGTGGTTTCAAACTTGGCAAAGGTGCCCGTTTGGTACGTAATACAAAGAAGACATTGTGTCACTATGCTCACAGCAACAATGCATTACAGCAGGTTTGTCCCAGCCTGTGAATAAGTGGCTGCCTCTATTGGATTAAAAGGCCATACGCCATGTGGAAGTTACAGGGATGAAAGAAGTCCCTTTTTATTGCTGAGTAATTCAAGGTAATGTGTATAATTCTATATTAGCATGTTGGCTTCAAACTGTGTTAGTGACATTGAAACTGCACAGAAGTAATGTTTACTATTATATCTTTTAATATCTATAAAAAGCTTACATAACAAGTGGCCAGATTCAGCAAATAAATAGAAATTGTGTGAGAACCTGAAGCCTGAACTTTCTCCTCTACAGGAAGTGGATGTAACATGGCGTTGACTGCACACTTTAGGACGCAATTTCTATTTATTATCATGTTAAGTTCACTACATACAGACTAAGTGCATCTACATGTGTAGAAGATTGCTAACTTTTCAACAAAACTGTTTAACATACTGATTATTGCCAGTATTCTTTGTTTTACTGTACAGTATGTAAAAAGAAAATCTATATATCCAAATCTGACTGATCTGTACTGAATTGAATCAGTGCACTGTGCAGATCTGTGAGAGAGAAGTAGGATTCAGAACTGTGTCAAGAGTCCAAAGAGCAACAATAATAGATTTCGCAATCCCCCTTAGAAAGGGTAACACCATACAATGTCTTCTTTCTCCTCCAGCAGATATACACTACCTTATCTCATTCAACACTGGTTTACATGGACGGTCAGACAGTAAGCCATGCCACCACCCAGTTAACTGCCCAGGCCAAACTGTCAGAAGACATAAACAGTGAGGCAGCAAAAAGTCTAGTCTGCATTAAGTTGCACACAATTTTTTATAAACCTGATGAAATGACACATTTTGTTGATTTTCTAAGTGGAAATAATGTAAGTTCACTTCTGCAGTGAGTAAATTCAAGCATTTTCTATACAGTATATTGCAGTTTATGGTAATTGTCAGAATTTAACACACACACACAAAATCATATATTATTCAATGCCATAATTATCCAATTATTCACACATTATTCAATGGCAGTAAGTGTGATGTATTCTCTTAGATTCACTTGTGTCTGTATATGTCTGTGTACATTTAAATGTGCTTAGTAAAAGTGCATGTGGTTATGCTAATGCTAATGCTAGCTCTGATCTTAATCCCTTAAACTGTAGGATTGTTTTTCGGGTTATTTATCTTAAGACTGATTACCTACTACTGTCTACTACAGCTACTATGAAAGTCATATATAAAACCTACTGGCATTTAAGTGTGTTGTTAAGCTGTTATGCTAACGCTAATGCTGCTCTTTTTACCCCTTAAACTACTGGCTCATTAGTATTTATGTGTTTTGTTCTGTAGGAACCATGAAAGCAATATTTTATGTGACTGAAGTATGAAATATGTGTTTATTACTCTCTTATGCTAATGCTACACTAGCTCTGCTTCTGAGCTCTTAAACTTCTGGATTATGAATCAGTTTAAAATTATTTGGCAGTAACTTGCTGTAACTTGTAGTTTAAGTGGTTACCACCCCTTGACGTGTTTCCCACAGAGATTTCCAGTGTGAGCACATCAGTGGATTCACGTGAGGTCTGTACTTTGTACATCACCCTCCTGGCCCAGTGACCTGAAGGTATAGCACAGCACTCCACTTACCGCCTTTCCTTGCAATATGCCAAGTCAACAGATGCCTAAGTAGACTAGTCTAGCGGATTTCAGAAGGCAGACTAGTGACTTAGCTGGCCAGAAGAATGCTGTCAGCTAGAGCTCAGGAAGAAAGCTGATCACAATTAGGCAATCCCTGGACCACCCACCGGTCTACTGGAGTGATGGTTCCCAATCCCGGTCCTTGGGCCCCATTCCTTGTCTATTTTTGTGTTTTCAATGGACTAACACATGAGATACACACCTAACAAGATTATTATTATTATTATTATTATTATTATTAATATTATTATTAGTAGTAGTAGTAGTAGTAGTAGTAGTGGTGGTGGTGGTGGTAATATATATAAAGTATATAACTGAAATGTAGCATTAAAGAGTGCATGTTAGTATGTTTCATTGTTAGTATTGTGCCATTGCTAAATGGTAGATCGAGCATTACAACAAAGACCCTCTTTACCAGGAAAGATGAGCTTAATATGGGAAACACAACTAATTCACAAGCCCTTACTGGGTCTGTTATTGCAGAGGGAAATGTATAAAAAGGGTCACTTATGGGAAGTTTGTGGGGTTAATAATACTGCTCTATACACAATGTCATTGAATAATAACTTGTGCTTAATGTAGCCATCACAGACAGCATCAAGAAGTGGCGAGACGGTTAAAGGGGACTGTACACGTGGGACAAATTGGTGGAGAGAGGCAGCAGACATTGAATTAGGTAGCTTGTGTGTATGAGAGACAGAGAGAGATAGAGAGAGAGAAGAGGAAACAAAAGCTAGAGGAAAAGGGGGAGATCAGAGGGGCATGGGGGTTTTAGAGGGGTAGAAGGGGGTAGGGAGGGTGACAGATGCTCTCTCAGCGTGACTTCAGTGAATCTGTGTGTGTGTGTGTGTGTGTGTGTGTGTGTGTGTGGCTAGGTGGTGGGAGGGGGAGCATGATGGCCTTGTTTGACATCAGTAGAAAATCTCACTCGAGTGTGTACTCGTTTGTTTGTTTGTAATAGCATCCGTGCATGTGGTTGGGGGTGGAGAGACAGTTGGGGGGTGCATACTGTACTGCTACTGTACATCCTCAGGCGGCCTAAATACAGCTTCCTTTGGTCTGTATGTCACAGTGGATTAGCTCAGGACAGACACAAGACTGTGTGTGTGTGTGTGTGTGTGTGTGTGTGCCTGCTATGACAAAATGGCAGCACAAGAAAATATATCATACAGAAATACAGAAATATGCTAATATGTGAGCAAGAGTATTGGCTTGTTGAAAATACTATGATGGAAAACAACTTTTAAGTTGTGGTAATCAAGCTTTTTTTGTAATACTGTATTGGCCTGTGTTCCAAAACATTCCCTGACTTTTCACAGCGCAGCAGCTCATCAGTACCAGCAGTTGAATAGGCTCACTGATTTCCTTTTTGACTTATGGCACTGCAAATTGTACCTGTAGATGTATGTGAGGATGGAGCTGAATTTGCTGGTGCATTGAAATGTATGGTCATAAGGGTCTACCAGCAGTGGCAAAAATCCCAATGTAGAGGAAATAGTTTGGTGGAAAGATTAAACTTTGCTTCCAGGCAAAAACTGCTTCTAGAAGTCAATGCAGGTCCTTCACAACCAATTTCTGAAAGAACATATGGAGCAGAGTGGCAGCAAAAGGCCTGTGCTGTCAGACACAATTCTAAGGAGAATTTCATGTAGTCTGGGATTTTTACCACTATTTGTATACTTGCATGACCGTATGCTTCCACACACCTGTAAATTCAGCTACTTCCTTCACACTCTGGCCTTTGACACCCAGATACAGTCATACTAAGCATTAACATCTGCTTTGTGGCCCATTTTCCACACATCACACGAGACTGCACTGTACCACCTCTTCTCAGTCCATAATCTTGGACAGAGGCACAAATGCAGATGAGGCTGACACATAATAAAAACGCTGATAGAGGACATTCTGTGTTTGATGTGAAGGTGAAAGAACATAAAAGAAGGAAGGAAATGGAGTGGGCGGAGTCTCGGCTCTGACCAGTGAACACTGTCTCTCACAGGCACTCTCTACTGCCATCACTGCTATGTAATCCCTCACTTCCTGACACCACTCACCATTCACACAGAACCACCTCCCTTTCTGTTTTTTCATTCACTCTCCATTCCGCTGTCATGTTCTCCATCCCTTCCTTCTTCTTTCTCCCATAATCTAGTCTCTTGCCCCTCTCCCTTCTTATGTCATCTTTTCCTGTCCAAACGATCCTGATCAACCTCTATCGTCCTCTCTCACATGCTTTTTTGTCTCTGGCTCTCTTCCCTTCCCCCTCTCTTTTCCTCTCCTTCTCTCTCTCACTCTCTCTCTCTTTTATCTAAATGTGTGGGTCAAAGGTGAGTAGTTTGACAGTGTGTCCTACATTAGCTACAACTATGATTATATAAGCAGGCCAGAGGGAGTGTGTGTGTGTAGGTGCTATATATATAATACACAGGACATTATTATTTATATACATGCAGTACAAAGTGGGCATGTCATGACATATACATACTTAAATATAAAAATACATATAGGACAAACACACAAGCGTCTTCTAAAGATCTCTAAATGTAACAAAAACCTAAACAGCTATGTGTGTTTATTCGGCTGTATGGATGAAGATCTCAGTGCACATGTATGTGTATATGTGCATGTGTGTGTGTTAACAACATAGCAATGAAAATCTAACATGCTTGGGACAATGTATTGTACAAATTAATATTTGAATATTTCACCTATAATATGAGCACTATTTATCACATACGTGTCATATGTAAGACCTTGGGCTCTGGTACTCAGCTATTGGGCAGCAGAGAAATGAACCACAACACCAAATGTGTCTCTGTATATAGAGATCACTTTTATATGGAACTGTTGTTATATAAAAATGGTCATGTTAAATGAACAGTTTAGCCACACTGTCCTATGGTGTGACTGTCTCAAGTTTGTATCAATAAAGTTATGTTTTAAAATGTTTTAGAAAGTATAAATACAAATGCTAATAAATACCTCAGGCTTAATTTTACAAGTGCCTATCTTAGTAAATTACAATCTATTTCCTGCAATTTTATTCTAAATGTTAAGATTTTAACGTTTTGTCACTGAAGTAACATCCTAAGGTGTGACCCCATTTCCTGATTTTAAATTGGTCGATTCCATGGACAGCTTTATTTAACTGAGGGACCCCATTCAAGGTCATGTGACTGAAGCTCTATCTGAAGGCCATGGTAGGAACACTCTTAGAATCGTTCAAACCTTTAACTTTTTTTTTTCAGACATTGACCAAGTTTTTGTTGTCCTTTAGTGTGAAGTGTGTCCTTTAGTGTGTCAAGAGTGTTATTCATAATTTCATATTCAGTAAATAACACCATAAGAAAAAAGTGTCTAATGGTTAATGTAAACCTCTCGCGTGTATATTAGCTAAAAAAACTATTATTTCTATTTTTTACTTTTTTATGACACACCATAGGACACATTTATAGTCAGTTGGTCTATATACACCACAATGCTATTTCTGTGTACATATTAAGCAAGACAAGATAATATGAGAACTAAAAGTGGTCAAATTCCATTTACTATCGTTTCAAAAATCTCCATAAAGTACAGTCACTGTTTCCCTGACCCTCGTGCTCAGTAAGAGTGATAAAGCCATGTGATGAGGAAGTGGTGGATTGTTGACAGTGCAGTGTGTGGTTGGAGAATAGTCCTGGGGCATTTGAGTGTTTCTCTGGAGAGTCAGGTGCTAAACAGGTTTGGCTACAGTGACACACTATGAGCTGGGAGCAATGTGATAAAGGCTTGGGTTTTAGTTCAATGGCACTTGTGTGGTTGGACTAGTTCAGTGAGGGTCGCCAAGCCACACCCCCGCTGTCATCTTTTCAGAGTGAGTTAGTCAGAAGTCAAGTTTCACTTAGAAAGCCACAATGAAACCACTGTCTTCCGCTTCCTTCCTCACACAAACGAACACTCTGCTCTCTGACGATCAGCTTATGTCATGTTGGGGGGAAAAAAATCCCCAGCACTTCACTGTAAAGACAGATTCCAGTTGTGTTTGATATTTTATAACTGTGGGCTCTGTTTTGGTGGCTGCTTTCTTCCGCTCTGTATAGGTCATATGCTATATCAGCACTGCATGCTGTTGATTCTTTTAAATTTCATTTTCACTCAAAAATCATATTTACATGACTTTGTACTTGCCCAGGATGTAGAACTGGAGCCACAATGTTAACATTTGTAACAAATACTAGAATTCAACAGTTACCTAAACAGCCCAATCACGTCTGACTAAATACATAACCAAAACTTCTCAAAACCAACTCAAACCATATCCAGATATCTTAATTCAAGTCTTACAGACTAGTCAATACGGTTTAGAATAATGAGTGGGCACCGTGGTTGTTATGGATCAGGTTTTGTGGCCAGAAGATTGCCTGATTGATCCCCAGGCAGGGGACTTCATGACTGACGTGACCTTGAGCAAGGCACTTAAACCAAAACTGCTCCCCAGCGCTGTGGATAGGGCTGCCCACCGCTTCAGGCACATGTCATCACAGCCTACTGTGTTCACTATTGTGTTTCACTGCATGGATTGGTTAAATGTGGAGGTAAAATTCTGTTGTGTGCTATCACATTTGCAAAAAGTTTAATTGATAACTTTACTAATACAGTAAGCTTACAGTAAATCATACTGTAAGTCTGTGTTTTAATTTTAAAATTTTTTAATTTTAATGTGTTTTAACACTGACTAGTCTGGGAGAACTTAGTTAAGATTTACATGTGGTTTGACAAGGTTAAGAGAAGTTGTTTACGATGTTAACTTTGCATGCAGTACTTAGATATTAATAAGTTGAATTTTTACTGACCTCTAGAGTTAAAGAGTGCAAATGATGGGCAAGAAGGCTGGTGTACACAGAACACCTTTTTAATCATACCATTACTTTTACATTCAAATGGATGATTATGAGTGCTTAGCCTATTAACCCTTTCAAACTGTAAAGCCCCAGGCCCAAATTCCTTGTTTTCATCATACAAAGCAAACATATTAGTTTAATTGCATAGTAATTACATATTAACTATGTAGTTAAGAAACGTATGTGATTAAATGTGATTAATAATAATATAAATAAAAACAACAACAACACTAATAATATCAATAATAAGGGGGGAGAAAAAGGCAACAGGGGAAAAAGACGTCAAACAAGTCTGACGAGTCAGGTCGGTGTAGGCTTGTGTTTATATTTGTCTTGCGAGGAAAGCGGCATTAAAAGCCTAAACAATGTAATTGCACTGAGAGCTGCAGGCAATATGTGTGTGTAGGGGTATGTGCTCAGAGGACCTAGAGCACTGCTCACGGCACTCTCTCTCTCTCTCTCTCTGAGGGACGAAGGTGGAAGGAGGAAGTTTTGGCGGGTTAATTTTGCCCAGGGGGCAACATGGAGTCACAGGAGAAAAATCTGTGAACTGACTGAAAGCCTAATGTCACAACTGTCTTAGTGTCAAAATCCTACTGAGGAAAGAAAACACTAAATATGTGAGAAAAAAAGCCCAATTAGACACAGCTGGATGTTTTTGGGATGATATTGATCAACTGTGACGGACGGTGGGTGGAAATGGCAGCTTTGTGTTGAGAGTACAGCACCATGTTAATGATTTAAGCTAAAAACATTGTTCACAATTTAGGCCTGTTTAGTTTTTACATGTAAAAGTACTGAATTCACTACAAATTCACATTAATACAGTAAAATTCAACAGGAATTTCTTCATATGAGACACATAAGCTTGTGATGCTAATGATGGCATACTATCCTCTAATTAGCTTTAAAGGGGAAGGTCACTTTTTGACCTTTGAACCTTTATTAAGTTGACCTCAGTAATGCTTTAACAATTTTAATAAAACTAATTAAAATGTTATTACACATATATGTTCATCATAATGACTTTGTGAATCTCAGTCTTCATGAAAAGGCATTCAGTGATAAAATATCTAACTGTTTTTAACCATTAATGGTTAAATCATACAAATGTATTCATCCACTGTGACTGGGCTACTTCTCAGATATGTGTTCCTGCTTGTGTTGCTTTGTACCAAGTTGCCAATTAACCACCTTGTGGTGCATATATGCATATTTGAGTTATTCCTCTAAGTATAACTTCAGGACTAATTACTAATTAGAATACTAATTAGCTTCAAAGATAAATATATATGGATAAAGAAACTCATATGAACTGTAAGTTACGGAATAAAAACTTTAACTATACAAGGTGTGAGGAGTCAAGTGCTGAGGAAAGTGACAAAAGGCCAAAAGACAAAGGAGGGGCCATTTTAGAGGAGCAAGACCCCATCCTGGGAACTGTGATGGGGGTCAGGGAATAGAGGGAGGACTGCGTGTGTGTGTGTGTGTGTGCGCGTGGTAAACACATTCCTGCTCGAGGAGCTGTGGTAACCCCCCATCCCCCCACTACGTTTCTAGTGTCTTTTTTTGCCTTCTTGTCACACACCACCTCCACCACGACACAATACACAAACAGCATGCCCCCCCCACCTCCACTGCCCCACCCCCGCCTCCTTTTCACCCCCCCAACAGCTCTCTCCCCAACCCAACCCCCAGAAACACCCCGGGGGCAAAGGGGCCAACCTCCTGCTAGCAAGCTGCCCCATTGTTCAAAGGCAGCCAGCGTTTGAGAGGAGGATAAAACACATACGCTACATAATCTGTTTTCACCTTTTGGCAAATACACACTTTCTCCAAGCATGACAGCTTTGCTGCTTTAAACAGCCTGTGTGGAGATGTGTAGGATTGTCTGCATAGTTTAACAGTGGAGCTCACCTGAGACTTCAAATTGGCCAAAATGATTGAGTATTTTGGCTTTTTCTAACATTAATGGTATACCAACAGTGACCTATAATAACATTAATATATATATATATATATATATATATGTTGAAATTTTAATACAGTTTTTAATAGTAAACTGAAAGAAATGAATGAAACATGATCCTATGTCAGTGTTCTTTATTGAGATGGACCATAAATATGTACCAGTGATGGTGTCTTACATGGCAAGTAAAAGCACTTTGCCTGATTACATCCATATGTGTGAGTGTACATTAAGAACTTCCAATAGGTTAACTACACGCTTGTCAAAACAACATCTCCTTAGATCCATCTTTGCTCAGACAGTGTTGTCTGACACACAGACCAATCAGACAGCGCCCACGGCGCGATCATGAGCCAAGGGGTTAGAGGTCAACACCTGAGGTGCGCATTGCACATATATATCCACTCACATGATATGAACTAAATATCACTGGGATTCTATTGTTAGTACTGCTGCTGTGATATATTTACTAGTGCAGGAGCTGGAAGTCACTTTGAGCAGATTCAGCAATAAAAGTGTCCATTTATAAGCTGTATTTCAATCAGAAGACTACAGACATGTCTACAGACTGGAGCTAAGGATGATTAAAGGGTCAAATTAGAAAATTTATCACATAAAATTATGTTTTTTTATGGTAGGCACTGGTATTAACCGGCAATGATACAAATCAGCTATTTCTGCAATTTTTGTAGATTTCTATGCACTGAAATAAGAATATACTTTACTATAAAACAGGTCAAAGTGCATTTCTTTCAGAATCTATCACTGTGCATCCAACAATAAAGGCTTCTTTTACACAGGGATAGACAACATCATAGAAAGCTCCAGTTCCACATGTTGACCGTTTCTTGTGATAAACTTGATTGGTCAAAATGCCTCCAGTATCCCATCAAGGAACATCTGTGATTAGTCAGAACATACACAGCACATAGCAAACGACTATCACGTATCACATATCAGTATTGCAGTACTCATTAACAGACAAAATAACACACAAAACTCACACCAGATACATACATACAATCAAACACACACAAACAGACACACATTCACAGGCAGACAGGCACCACAACACCATTTCATCATGCCTGCAGCCAAAACATAATCTGGAGCTGTCTGGGTGTTAGCATGCTAATATGGGAGATCAACCATGAATATAAAACGATTTGACAGACACCGTCCTCCAACGCACATGGAGCTGGTCCAGCCTGGCTTTCAAAATAGAACACATTCCTCATGGCTCTTTACCCACAAGACACGGAGGAGGCTGTGAATAAACCACTGTGACCTGGCTGATGAATCAGACTGCAACATAGAGGAGCAAGAGGTGCACACACAGATACAGTTGTTTTTATACCTTGTCAACATGTGGGCTGAGAGATAGCATTACATTCAATATGAATACATGTGTGTATAAATATATAAAGATTTGTGTGTGTGTGTGTGTGTGTGTGTGTGTGTGTGTGTGTGTGTGTACGGACAGCATATCAGGATCACACACACACATGTATATATGTCAAGATCTATATGTAACAGTCATATATGTGTTAAATATAAATAAATGTTTAAATACAAGTAATGGTACATGGTTCATTGTTGATCAAACATGTTCTTCTCTTATTTTCCTACATCAGTACAGTTTTGTCCTGGAAATATCTGTAAACAAACACACACATTCAAACACTGGTGAGGTAATGCTGAGCTGCAGCGCCCCCTCCACACCAAATATAGTGTGGGCCATGTATTTATAGAGGCGAAAAGGAGCCGGCTTAGCCGCCTGCTGAGAGGAGGATGACTCACTCTTCTAACCTGGAGAGAGAGAGAGAGAGCAAGAGAGAGAGAGAGAGCGAGAGAGAGAGAGAGAGAGAGAGAGAGCACATCTGCAGCCTGCTACGCACTCCTCCGCAGCTTTTCATCTCATCCCTATCTCTATCTCTCTCTCTCTCTCTGATACATTCACATTCAGACACTCATTGACATCCCCGCCCACTCTAACAGCTCACAGAGCCCAGAATAGCCCGCTGTGTTTGAGTGCCACATTGCATGCCAGTTCCTCCACTCATAAACATTTCTGTGAAGACAAGTTTTGCTTCCATTGTATCATCAGCTGGACTTTTGTACTTCTTTCTTCATAAATGGTCACTTTTCCTAAACCAAGGCTGGCCCATGCAGCTGGCTGGGATGCTGTCCATTAAAGCTGGTTTAAGAAAACATCACAGGGAAAGCCATCATTGGAGGCCTATGGGCCAAATCACAAATGTCCAATATTGCAACCCTCTGAAACATCCTCCACTACACAAAAACAATATATATATATATATACCTCTGACATAAGTCTTTACATGTTACCAAGATGGGAAAATCAGCCAGTGTAAGGATCTGTGATAAAAGTCAACCTGTGCACTGCTAAAACAGCACTACTTGAAATAATCCAAATATTCCTAAATGTGAAAATTTTTTCTTGTTTTGAAAAAAAAAATCTGCCAGCGGAGTAAGCAAAAAAACTTGCTTGGCTAGAATTCTTATAACTAGCAAATGAAACTCATATGTTTTTACATTGTCAAGAATGAAAGAAAATTCTGCTTCTTACAAGCAAAACTTGCTTTTCTTAAGGAATCTTTTTTTAAATGAGTGTTACTCTTGATTTAGAGTCATTAAATACATTTCTTGAATTGAGAATTTGTTTAATAATAATAATAATAATAATAATTCCAGAGGGTAGGAGCAGAAACACTAAAGAACTGCCACCCATAGTGGACAATCTAAACCTGGGAACAGACAGAAGAGCAGAGTCAGAGGACCTGAGTGACAGCTTAGGAACATAAGGCTGCTGTTTAAGTGGCCTTATTCTTTAAATAAGAAAAATGATCTTATTCTTATTCTGGAATTTCAACCAAACCATAGTTATACCCTGTAACTGGTAAATAAAGCTCAAGATGAGCTGAAATATCTAATTAAGAAAAAGTTAGACATGTTCTTAGAATGAGCTTAATTTTTTTGGTGCAAAACTTGCTTGTTAAGAATATTTTTTCTTTTTAGACAAAAATAAGAAAAAATGTCAATAAACAAGATTTTTTTACTTTCTTAAAAATTGTTTTTTGCAGTGTGATGGCTGAGCATCAAAAACGCATATCATGTGGGTGTTCCTGGTATGCAATGACTGGCACTTATCAATATTGGTCCATGGAAAACCAAGGAAAGCAGTGAACCAGCCACAGGATCCCGTGGAGCCAAGCATCACTGATGTACAAAAACTAATCTGTCTTGTCTGATCCCACAGAAGAGATATACTGAAGCACAACTGCTGAAAAAGTTAAAGTAGGCTAATATAGAAAGGCTTCATATCATACATCACACCTGCTGTGTATGGAGCTGCATAGCTGCAGACCAATCAGAGCCCCCATGCTGATCCCGTTCACCAGCAAATGCCAATGAGCATATGAGTATCAAAACTGGATGATGGAGTGGAAGCCCTGTCTGATGAATTATGTTTTCTTTTACATCATGTATATGTATATGTATATGTGTATGTTGTGTAGGCACTAGGATGCACTGTAGGAAGAAGGTCAGTGAAGATAGTGAGATGTTCTGGACAATGTTCTTCTGTGAATCTTTGCAATCAAAACTTCTTGGCAGACCAAGTACACCTCAACAAAAGTAGTCCAGGAATGGTTTAAAAAACATGACAAAGTGTTGACTTGGCCTCCAAATTCTGAGGGATGTGCTAGAAAATATAATCTTTGGTGGCTCCACCTCGCATCTCACCGAGCTTAAAGGATCTGTTGCTAACATCTATGTGCCAGACACCACAGAACACCTTCAGAGGTCTGGTAAGTCCATGCCTCGATGAGTCACAGCTGTTTTGGTGACACGACAAAGACTAACACCATATTAGGCATGCGGTTTTAATATTATGGCAATGTATATACTAGGACAGCACATGTTTACATTGCTGTACTCTCTAAACAGCAGAAGTGCTGGAGATAATTTCAGATTTGAATAAACTGAGGATGACTGTAGATATGAAAACATATGAGATATAACTATAACACAATGTAATCACATGATCTCAATGTGTATTAGAGCTTAAAACATATTTTCTGTACATTTTATCAATTTGCCAATTGTTTTGTTTACTGACATGACAACACATATACCATTCCAACCAAATCGCTGACCAGCTCAGTTCTTAAAACAATAAAGTGTTGTAAGCACTTTACACTGACCTCATTTGCCAATGTTTATGTAGGACACATGACCTCATTTCTCAACTTCTCTACCACACACTAGCTGAAGCTCAAGTCCTGAATTACTACTGACTTACTGTACTAATACACTGTGGACAAAACTAAGCCAGCTTCAGCACAGGAAAGCCTGATGATTGTAAGTCAGCTTAATAGTTTTTTACCGGAGGAGACACTCATCAGCCACTTTATCGGAATACATCCTACTGTATCTCCACCTTGTAGGTGTACAGTTTGAGCCTGTAACTCATCTGTTGTTGCATTTTGTCTTAGTTGTCCACTAGCTCGTCATCAACAGCTAATTTCGGACCAGAAATCTGGCACCACAGTCTACAAGTCAGTCACTGCTGTAAACAATGTCTGGTCAATACTGGTCTTGCAGTCAGAATGTAAACAATGATAAATGGGGAAGTGGGAGCCAACAAATTGTGGCTGAAGTCTGTCACTGTGCACCCATTTAGTAGGGATGTCATGATACCAGACTTAAAAACACTCACCACTGTTTTTAACCTTTATAACACAAACCTTTATTTAACAGAACACAGGCACATTTCCCAATCTTAATATGTCCCTTCTTTTTCAAACTCATTTCTCTAATCTATACAGAGCTGTTCAGTTATCACCAAAATACAGCCTTAAACTGCTGTAACTGACTTGTATTAGAAAGTATTGAAAGTATTATGTTAAAGTATAGAATTGCTTGTCAATTTTGATTCTTGGTGCAACTTTATTAAGCACTGGATTGATAAAGTAAGTGGACATCAAAATGAATCAAGTGCATGGTATGTCTTTCTAATGTTATGCTAATGACACTCAACTGATGTTTTCCTTTCCTCCGTCTGATACCCAGGTATGCAGCCACATCTCTGCATGTTTGGCTGACATCTCTACATGGATGACAACCCACCACCTGAAGCTCAACCCTAGCAAGACTGAACTTTGATTTATTCCTGAAACTACTGGTTTGTATCCCAGAACTTCACTGGCCTCCTGTAGCTGCTCAAAACCCTAATGCTCACCTACAAAACAAAAAATGGGCCAGCTCCTCCCTACCTAATGGCAATGGTCAAGTCTCAAGTTGCACCTCAAACCCTTTGAGCTTCTAGTACAGCTCGGCTTCAAGTCTTGTGGAAAACTAGCATCAAGACTCTTTTGTGTCCTAGCACCCAGGTGGTGGAACAAGCCGAACACCAGAGTCCCTTTAAGTCTTCAATTTCTCTTTGTCGAGCACTAGTTTAAACACTTATCGTAATGTATTGTAAAGCTCTTATATTGTGTATAATTGTGTATCTTTCCTTCTTTCTAGGTATTAGTGATGGTTTAGTTCTAGCAGTGTCTGAACTGAAGAGTAGTTTGAACTCTAACCTGTGTATATATATGTGTGTGTGCATATATATATACAGTATTTTTAAAACAGCTAGTAGTAGGCAAGTCTGAGACAAGTCCAAGACACTAGAAAAAGCATCTTAAATCCTGTACTGAATCCCTGAACAAACTCAAGTACCACAGCCCTGATGATCAGGATGTGTATGTTCTTTTTAAAGCTTGGCCTAATCTAACACAGAGAAAATCAGCCAATGTATAAGGAGGTGTCTGCAGTCTTCCATATGGACCTAATTGCCCATGATCTAGTCCTGAAGCTGGAGAGTGAGTGAGTGAGTAGAGGGGTTGGCTGACCTGGTTTGAGTGGAAAGAATGTCTTTCATGTGAAAACAACTTTCCAGAAAGCCTCCACGTCCCCCACCTCTCCCCTCTGCCCACTAAAGACAAACAGCATGACCTTATACGGACTGGGAGAAGAGAAAAGACCAGACTCATGTTCTTGAAGCATCAGGGAGCATTCAGACTGTTCCCAGGTCAGTTCTAGTATTCAGGATGAGATCAGTGGAGAAGGAAGGTTTGATCTGGAGCAGTAACTGCTCTGAGTTTCTACAGGTTCAGGTAATAAAGACTTGGCACATATTGCCATCTAGTGGGCACTTTATGGTACTATAAAAAGTTGGCATGACACAAACAGGATAGTAGCCTTAAAGGAATGAATGGTTCACCCAAAAATCATGTTTATATATTCTTCCTTTTAGCCCAGATGAGGGTGACCAGTCAGGACATGTTCATGTACAAATTTTGCTTCTTACTTTAGAACTAAATTTGCTAACAGGACTAGACTGTGAGACATTAGTTAAGATCTGGATGAGGTTGAGAAAAAGCCAAAATGAGACTCCACATGTCTTGACTAATTCTTTTGGTGAATTGTTGTGTTTATGGTTTTATGGACTTAACTTTTGAATATTCTGAAATATCACATCCTTATTATACTATATTTTTAAAGTTATACAGTAAATAGTTTACATACACTTTATGATTTTGTGGTTGCATATTTTCACATCTGCAGAATATTAATCATAATGACATTTAAGTATTAGACTTAAAATGGGGCACTTTATAGTAAGTAAGTAAATAAATTTTACTTGTATAGCACTTTTTTGAGCCATTGCTACAAAGTACTTCACAACTTAAAAATAAAAAATAAAATATACAGATTAATAAAGTAAAAGTATAACATTTTACATAAAATACATAACATAAAAGAAAATAAATCAATAAAGAAGTAAAATAAACTAAGTAAAGCACCCCACACACATTACAAATGCTGATTGTTTAAAAAGGCCTGAAAGTAAAAATGGGTTTTCAAAAGCTTTTTAAATGATGACGTGGAATCTGCAAACCTGATGTTGCTTGGATGACTGTTCCAGAGTTTAGGTGCATACACAGCAAATGCACAGTCCCCCTTTCGCTTACATTTTGTTCTCGGCACCATCAAAAGCCCTTGGTCAGTGGATCTCAGTGATCTTTAAGTATAGTGGATAACTAATAACTCAGAAATGTACTCCGGGGTCTCACCATGTAAAGCCTTATAAGTTAAAATCCACTCAAGCACCTTAAAATCCACTCTCCACTTCACTGGCAACCAATGAAGGGAGGCCAACACTGGAGTGATGTGATCCCTGCGTCTTGTTCTAGTTAAAAGTTGAGCAGCTGTGTTCTGCACCATCCGTAGCTTAGCCAAAGCTCTTTGGCTAAGGCAGGTGTATAAGGCATTGCAGTAATCTATGCGAGATGACACAAAAGTATGTATAATTCTCTCCAAATCCTGAAATGATAAAATATACTTAATTTTTGCAATGTTCCTGAGCTGAAAAAAACATGACTGAATAAGTTTTTTGATGTGTTGTGTTTGATGTGTTTGATGTGTTGACTGTAGTTGAGAGTCAAAAATAACTCCAAGATTTCTTGGGAGTGCATTAACTCTTGATGTGAAAGAACCAAGAGCCATCTGCACCTCTGTAGGAATTTTATCAGAACCCACAACCAGAAACTCAGTTTTATCTTGATTCAACTTAAGAAAGTTGCAGTTCATCCAGATTTTGATAGCATCTAAGCACTCAGTTAAAATGACAAATTTACTGAAGTTGTTTTTGCTAAAAGAGAAATACAACTGTGTGTCATCCGCATAGAAATGAAAAGAAATACTGAAATGCCTAATTAAAACTCCAAGAGGAAGCATGTACAAAGAAAATAAAATTGGCCTGAGAATGGAGCCCTGGGGTACTCCGCAAGTAAGGTCTACCACTGAAGATTCTGTGTTTCCTATGGACAGAGGAAATTTTTTGTTTGACAAGTAAGAAGACAACCAGTCATGTGC
>BRDA01036732.1:41657-51792 GCA_036984385.1 Crenuchus spilurus | reverse complement strand
AGAGAGAGAGAGAGAGAGAGAGAGAGAGAGAGAGAGATGGAAAAAGAAGAAGAAAAAAAAAGAGAGGCAATAGAAAAAATGGTGAGAGGGAAAAAAGAGAAAGCAGAAATAATGAAAAAAAAGAAGAAGAGAGAGAAAGGGTAGTAAAGACAGATAGAGAGTAGAGAGAGGGGGAAAGGGAGGAGTGGTAAATATGTGGAGAAATCAGCAGTTTGGGCAGTAATCTATTGTGCTTACTGGCCTGCTGGGTTTTGGTGTGTGTGCGTGTGTGTGTGTGTGTGTGTGTGTGTGTGTGTGTGTGTGTGTGTGTGTGTGTGTCTGTGAAAGAGAGAGAGAGAGAGAGAGAGAGAGAGAGAGAATATCTACCACTCTAATCTTAAAACACCTCTTACCACTGACATCACAGCATCATTTAACACACACACACACACACACACACACACACACCCACACACACACACACACAACCCTCACCCAGTATACAAACACACTCTGCAAATCTGCCCTAAAAATATACCAACATTCCATAAGGCTCTGTAACCTGAATTATCTGAACAATCTGATTTCTGATAAACATTCAAAAGTTTGGGTACAGTCTGTCATGAGTACTAATACATTACTGACCATACACCTATAGCAGATTTCAAACACTTAATTAAATGAATAGTACTGTTATTTGCTGAATGTGTTAAGAGTGAATATATATTGTATATATGAATGGACAAAGCAAGTCTCATTAGAATGTATTTATCACTATTTTAACATCATTATCTCCTCTGTGTGAATAGCTCATCTGTGATCATATCATCTGGTTGCACATTATTGTTGTAAAGAAGGCTCAGTATGTTTCCATTTTGCTTTTGTTTTTGTTAATTTGTTCTCTCAACAGGACAGACTGCTAAAATTACAGTGCTAATGTCCCTGATATTACTAATATTCCAGTATCCGTGTCATGTTTTGCTTGTAAATAATATCTTTTACTCCGTTAGCATCACTGAAACGCTAATCCAGCCAGGCTTAAATAACACTGGTTTTACTCTATTGAGAGAGAAAGATAGATTTCAGCAATATGGCCACAACATGCATGTAGTTGTGCTTCAAGATCTATTTATGTACTCTTCAAACAATGAAAACACATTAATGGCATTAAAATTTATGTTAATTTATTGCTTCACATCAGCAGAGGTCTCAAATAATGAAGTACCAATACTTTGTTACTATACTTAAGTAGAAATTTTGGTTATCTGTACTTTACTAGAGTAATTATTTTCAGACGACTTTTTACTTCTACTTACTTACATTTTCATGCAGTGATCGCTACTTTCTACTTTTGCGGCTGAACAAAGCCTTTTGGTAACTCTTTGTTACATGTTCTGTGCATGACTGATGTAGATCCTGATATAGAAACAAAGTGTTTGTTACATCTTCTAGTTAAATTTTACATTGTTGCCATTAGCTATAGAATAGAGAATATTACATACCAGGACTGTAGCTATAAAGAAAGTTTGAGTTATTTTTATTGTACATTTACATTCCAATAAAGGTTATTGATAACATCTCTCTGAAGTTTGACTTTTTGCATGATTACAATTAGGGTTGAACCAGATACTTGTTTCAGACGAGTATCCGGTACAGATAAAGCATCGTTGACGAGTAAAGACGCGTCAATATCTGCGTTTGTGCTAAAGGAAAATCCTCATTGGGTAACTGACTGTCTTCACGATCTGTGATTGGCCAGTCACACAGAGCGCCCGCTCCTCCCTACACAGACACTACCTGCAGCTTTCACTCTCACTCCCTCTCACACATGCACACACATGTGTGCTGTTGATTTGAATCTCATTTTTGAAGCTGTTCTGTAAATAGTTTTCAAATAAACAATACATATAGCAACTTCTGATCAATCCTTATCAATTTCAGACTTAAATAATGTACAGATTTACACACAAACATTCAGAAAGACTGTGGTTTGTCATGTTTACATGAGCTAATTGTGATAAAAAGTCTTTGTGACATGACGTTGATTAAAATAAGCCTGTTTAAATGTTTCTGTAGATTTATGTCAGCTGTTGTGACAAGTTGATGAATGTGTAGCCTTATGAACAGTAAAGTGTTACTGAACCTTTAAGCTTACAGTAGAGCTTGTCTCAACTTGTCTTCATCAATGTTTTGAAGACAAGCATTAAAATTCTATTCATCTATCCATCTGTCCACCCACCTACTTCTACTTCTAGAAATGTATTCTGTATTATTTTAGCCAACATTATTAATACATTTATCAGTAGTAATAGTCGGGCGGCACGGTGACTAGCACTTTTGCCTCTCAGCACTGAGGTCTTGGGTCCAAGTCCCATCTGGGTGGAGTTTCCATGTTCTCCCAATGGACTCCGGTTTCCACCCACAGTCCAAAATCATGGAGGTCAGGTGAGTTATTTACTGAAAATTGTCCTTGTGGGTGTGAACTCATAGATTGATTGGTGCCCTGCCCAGCACCCAATGAAGGGGTAGGGGACTCACCCTGACCCTGATCAGTATTAAGTGGATAAGATAATGGATGGATAATAATAATTATCCATCCATCCATTAAGCATCTTAACCGCTTAATCCAAACCTGGGTCAGGGTGAGTCCCCCTACCACTTCATTGGGTGCTAGGCAGGCACTATTTTACCCACAGCCAGAAGAGGGCACCAATCCATCGATGGGCACACACACTCATTACAGGGCAATTTAGAGCTGGGGTTTTCAAGCACAAGTACCTGTCCAGGGAGATTACGAGATTTTTTACTTCAAAAATTAAAGAGAAAAATATAATTCTGCAGTGAACTGGGCCTCAGCAGCTCATTTTTCAACCACGATTATTTCAACAAATGATTAGTCTCGCTTGCTATGCACACTGCTTGTCTAATGTTACCAAGCTCACAGTCCGAAAAATGGACCGGTGGCTAGCAAAATGTAAAAAATAAGGCTAACAGTGAAGATATCTCAGTTGAAGCGAGAAGCAAAAACAATTACTGCATCATTTCAGCCAACAAGTGATGCCATCCATCCTGACCACTTTGTCCACATCAAGCACAGGGCTAACACGACAGAGAATGCTATCACTAGCTGCTAATCCCAAAGGACTGGTTGCATCAAAAAGCAGAAAGTATGATGAAAGGCATCAAATATGCATCATACTAAATGAAGAACAATACACACAGTGTGTTATGTGTTCAGAGAAACTTACAAACGACATTCAGAGATAAGCCAGTTGACCTTTTTCGCCATAAAGAGTCATGGTTGACTACTCAGACACGTAGTATAGTATGTTTGTATGTTGTGCAAAACATTAATTATATTTTAGCATGTCCAATTTTCTCAGTGGCTTTTGGATGAGGTTTGATGTGGGCGGGGGGTGCACGTTCAAAGTAGACACACAGAGGGGGTGTATGTCCAAGGTTGAAAACCCTTGATTTACAGCAGCCAATGCAGCTCCTTGTTTTTGGAGGATTCCGGAGACCCCGGAGAAAATCCACGCAGACACGGTAAGAACATGGCAACTCCACCCAGATGGGGACTCAAACCCAAGATCTTAGTACCGAGGTAACAAGCTAACCACCAAGCAACTGTTCCACCCTAGCCAACATCAGCCGTGGAATTATTATTATTTTTTTATAAATGTTTTGCCAATTTTTATCCCCTTCCCAATGTAGTAGTAGCCAATTAGCCCATCCCCTCCATTAGGACTCTCCCCATCACTGCACTGTCCCTGACTCTAGGAGGGTGAAGACAATCACAAGCCTCCTCCGTTGTGTGTGATAGAGCCACCACCTCTTTTCTAACTACCGCTGATACACCGTCACTGGGGAGCCAACACGCTCGGAGGAAAGCGCAGGATTCCCAGCTCTGAATGGCCAATCAGTAGACGCCTGAGCCAGCGGACATTGCAATGTGAGAGTGATAGGGAGAGTGAGAGCGCCATCTACCCACCCAGAGAGAGCACTGCCAATTTTTGATGACAAACAGCATGACCGGGACTCAAACTCGTGATCCTTTGGTCATAGTGTCAGCGTCTTAGCCTGCTGAGCCACTCGGGGCCCAGAAATCGTTTATTTTATTGAAGTTTTTAAACCACCTTAATGACTAATGAAAAAGGAGTTTTGTTGAATGTTGTTGTATATTTTATTCAGTAGAGCTATACGATGGAGCTACATTTCTAAAGAACTTGCCTTCAGATATTCATTTTGTTCAAATCCACTACAGTCCATTAATAACTTTTATCATACAGTGGCTCCCACAGCTTCCGCAATAGCCTTCTGTTCACAACCCAATTCACTTTTCCACATTTCATTACCTCTATTTAAGATGCTCCATATGAATGTAATTCTCTCTTTCCTTCAGTTCCCTGATGTCTTTAGCCTGGAGCTCAGTGCGCTCATTACGAGTTGTTTTGAGGATTGCTGGATGGGTGCTGGGCCTGCGAGAGGGATTTAACTGTCAGTCACAGTAGTGATTTGGCTGACGCAGTAAATGAAATTAAACCCTGCAGTCTGATAGGAACACTTCATTCACACGCAGCACAAATGCAAACACAAGACTGGACCCAACAATGAAAATCCGCACACTGTGTGTGTGAACACTGAAGACACACCACCCACATTTGAAGGATAAGGCCTGTGCTAAAAGATGTCAGACCAGATGTCTCGATCTAACCAGCAAAGCTGTTTCCAAGAGGTGATTCTTTTTGACTATCTCTAAGCAAAAGAACATTAAAAGCGCTCCAGATGGCTGTGGATTTCCACCCTGCTCTCATTAGTCTTTTAATCATCACTGGATTTCTACACTGTGAGTCTGGAGAGTTCAGGGCTGACCAGAGGGCATCCAACACCACCGCCTGACCCACTGCCGAGCAGATGGAGAGACAACAGAGCTAAACGATCTACACTGTAAATCCAAATATTTAGGTCTTTAATACTCTTTGAATGCATCTGGGTGCTTAGTCGAGCTTTTCTTCTAATTGAGAATCGACTGGAGTTTGCCTGAATGCATTATGAAATAAACAGATCTGAATAAAAGAACGCGGCAGAAACTTGTTTACAAACCAAGACTATGATCTTCTCAGTGGTTCTTCATAGCTAGAAGAGAACCAATGCTTTTGAACTTTGGTGTTGCTGACCTTTGAGAGACAGCAAAGAAAACAAACAAATGGATATCTGGCCAAATCAGTCCTCACCTCTCCTTGAAGGCCAGGAAATGAAACTGAAGCTCTTTTATTTTGACACAATATGAGATGAAACTGGTCAATTGAAAAGACTGCTATGCTTAAGTCAGTAAAATAGGAGGATGATCAGCAACAAGATGGAAGGATACAGTCAAAGGAATTATGAACAAGCCATTAAGAATTTGGAAAACCCAAAGAGAAGACAGGATGTTCTGGAGAATCCAAGTACAGCACCCTCCAAAATTATTGGCACCCCTAGTTAAAATGTGTTAAAAGCCTTAAAATAAATACATTTTTAATGCAGAAGAATAATCTCACTCTGAAAAAGTTTAGAAAAAAGCAACCTTCAACTCAAGTGAAAAAAAAAGAAAGAAAGAAAAAATCCTGACTAAGAAATAATTATTTCCCATAAAATGACCTGTTCCACAATTATTGGCACCCTTAACAATTTCTTGGAAATAAATGTATTTGAACCATTTATGTCATTTCTATTGTAGTTTATAAAGTGGATCAAAGCATCTAGGAACCTTTATTTAGTATTCATCACTTCCTGTTTCCCTGGGGTATAAATATAACATTACACAGAGGCCTATTTCTCTTACTCACTCTTAAACATGGGAAAGACAAGAGAACACACTATTCAAGTAAGGCAGATGTGTGTCGAACTTCATAAATCAGTCAATACACAGTAAATTTGCCAGTGTTAAATCAACACTATTAGTTAAATTAAGACTGAGATTGTTACATTTTGACAGCCTCAGTGTTAATTTAACTCCAATAGTGGTGATTTAACACTGGCAGATTTACTGTGTAGCTACAAGAAAATAGCCACTCACCTGTAGATGCCCTTATCTACAGTCAGAGCAATCATCAAAAAGTTCAAAACATCTGGAACTGTGACAAACAAGCCTGGAAGAGGACGCAAGTGTATTTTGCCACCATGCACAGTGAAAAGGATGGTAAGAGAAGTAAAAAGTTCTCCAAGGCTCACTGTAAGATAATTTAATCAAATGGTAGCATCTTGGGGTTACGAGGTCTCCCAAACAACAATCAGATGCTATCTACATGCCAACAAGCTGTTTGGGAGGCATGCATGGATAAAGCCTTTTCTGAGTTATACTCATAAGCATAAACGGGTGGAGTTTGCCAAGCAGTACTGGGATTTTAACTGGGACTGTGTGCTTTGGTCAGACCAAAATAAAGTGTTTTTGGCAACAAACACTGTAAGCTTAACACCAAGAATGAGTACGCAGAAAAACACCTCATGCCCACTGTTAAGTATGGGGGAGGATTGGTGGGATACATGGGATCATGAACTCTTTAAAATATCAGGACATTTTGAATCAGAATCTGGTGGCCTCTGCATGAAAGCTGAAGATGGGTCGTCACTGGGTCTTTCAGCAAGATAATTTACTCAAAAAAGGTTCACAAGGCACAAAATCAAGCTCCTCTTACGGCCATCTCAGTCCCCAGACCTCAAACCAATAGAAAACCTGTGGGGTGAGCTGGAGGAGAATACATAGGAGAAGACCCAGGACTCTGGACGATTTAGAGAGGTTGTGCAAAGAGGAATGGTAGAAGATCCCTCTTTCTGTATTCTCCCATCATGTGAAGAGTTATAGGAGAAGATTAAGTGCTGTCTTGTTGGCAAAAGGAGGTTATACAAAGTACTAAAACCAGGGGTGCCAATAATTGTGACACACACAATTTCATTCAAAAGATTTATTTCTTAATGTGTGATTTTTTCCCACCAAATAAAGGCACTTGAATTAAAGCTTAAATTTTTCTCTTTTTTGCATTGTTGTCCGATATTATAAAAAAAAAGAATTTATTAGAAGCCAAAGAACACTTCTTAACCAGGGGTGCCAATAATTATGGAGGGCACTGTATATATGATCAATAGAAGTTGGATTTGACTTGATGGCATTTAATAGTAACAATAACAAGAGCAGTCTTTTTTAGTTTATTATAATGTCATATTTATTTACATTTACATTTATTTACACATATTTAAGAAATTTAAGAAATGTTCTACTGTTTTACCAGACTCATTTGTGTATCAGACATCATTTAACTCAGTAAACCCCCATGCTTGGGTTAATATATCCTAATATAGATAAGCAATAGTGTCTTGTTACACTAATATACTGCATGTTTGGAAAAGCACATTTTTGGAGATGCACCAGCACTCAGCTCATTAACAGTAAGTGTACTTAAGCAGAGAATGAACTAAAAGCAGAAGAGTGGATCTCTTGGACAAGAGTTGGGAATCATTATCTTAATTATTTATTAATTCTTTTGAAAGTGAGAATACAACATGGTGAAAGATACACCAACAAGACAAAACGTGGAGTATGTCAAGGTCTGGGACATATCAGACAGTAGGAGAACATTTGGTGTGAAGGTGTGAAGACCTGAGCAACTCTGATAAGGACCAAATCATTATGGGCAGATCTCTGAAGCAGAAAGACTTGTGAGGTGCTCCTGGTGGGCAGTGATTAGTACCCACAAACAGTGGCCTCCAAATTCCTCAGACCTCACTCTGACTGAGCATCTGTGGGATGTGCTGGAACAAATAGTCACTAGACATCTTACAGGACTTAAAGCTGACGTCTTGGTGCCAAATATCACAGAGTACCTACAGAAGTAACTTTACAGGTGAAAGCAAAAAGTTAGCGACTTTTAATACAAGTTTATCTAAAAAGACTTTGTTCCATGCAGTTTTGCAGTATTTCTGTTGGCCCATTTAAATGAAATGTTCAGCTGCTGTGTTCAAATGATGTAGAAAAAATGGAGATACAGGTTTTTCACATCACAGTAATGATATACACTAGTGTATCTTCAAAATGTAGAATATTATGAAAAAGTTAATTGGTGTTCAAATTTTATTCAAAAACATAAATTTGTTTGGTAACACTTTATAATAACTTTCATTAATAAGCCATTAACTAATGATTAATAACTGTGAACAAATCATTAGTTCATGAGAATTTGAACATGAACAAATGTTTATAAATGAAAGTTCATGTAGTTACTAATGATTGTATTCATTTTTGCCAAGGTTAACAAATTATTAGTAAATCATTAGTAAATCATTAGTTAATAATTTGTTAATGAAATTCTCATAAACAAATGTTTTGTTCCGTTATTAATCATTAGTTAAGCTATTAATGAAAGTAATTCTAAAGTGTTACCATTTATAGTCACTCACTACACATAAAATTTCACATTTCAAGCCTTTTTATTTTAATCCTGATATTGTTTGAATAGTAATTTACTCAAACTCCAAATGAATTACAGTGGAACCTCAGTTATCATACAATTTGGGTATGATCGACTTTTTCTGAGAAATTTTGTTCCAGTTATCGTTCATGCGCCTTGTTTTTGTTGCCGTGCCCACGTGACTAATTTTGTAAAAACAAAGCATCCACACATGTGTTCTTTATTTATTCTGCCTTTGTTTCTAGTTGATAATGCTCAAAACAAACTAAAACAGATCACACTAAAGCGACTGCCTGGAAACGTGCAAAACAAATAGTGGCCGAAAACCCCGAGAACAAGTGTACAAAATAAAGGCTGCAGCTGGACCACACTGGCACTCTCTAAAACAGAGCGTAAACCTGCAAGAGTGATATTAAACGTTCATTTATTTATTTCATTAGTCTTTTGTATTTATTTCTCATTGTGTTCTGCATGTAAAACTATAGTCATTCTATATTTTTGTTAATATTTTGGAGTGTCTGGCACAAATTAATTGTATTTACATTATTTCTTATGGAAAATATTGCTTCAGTTATTGTTCTTTTGGGTTATCAGACACTATAGAACAGATTAACGATGAAATCCGAGGTTCCACTGTATAACTAATAATCTGAGATTCTGGACTTCTGATTTTCATGATCTATAAACCAAACTGATCAACAGTAAAACAAAAATACATCTGAAATGTCACTTTATATGTAATGAATATAAAATATAAAGTTTACCTTTTTAAATTTGATTATGAATAAGAACTTTTTTTTTCACAAATTAAACATTTTAGATGTGTTATTTCAGGAGAGTTTAAAATTTTATGATTTTTGAGGAACCAAATCTGGTTTTGCTATGGCACTGCTCAAAAGAACTTGGCATCCTGTTTAATGGAGAAGTATCCTGGATCTCTTTACTAGAATGCAATCATCTCACCCAGCAGAAACATTTGGAAATGCTAATGCATAACCATAACTTTGGCTGAGACCTGGCTGGCAGATTAAATGGTGGACAGCTTCCACTTTCAGTTTGAAATCTTTTTCCACTAAATTTGCACAAGGATGCCTGGATTTTTGTGAAATGTCCAGCAAAACAAAGTAAATTTCTGTGATCTGTGAAATCCAATTAATATGCCAACAGCTCAGCCTGACCCACTTTTATTCTACACTTCTTCCAACTTCTAGTAATATTCTTTGAGTACAGAATATTGTAAAATTTGAGTATCATAAAAGTTTGTTTACATATGAATCTGACTGCATTTAATCCATCCATGCAGTGATACACACACAGCCTCCCAAGAGAGTCAGGGACACTACAAGTGATAGTGAGAGTTGATAAACGAGGTGGGTTAATCGGCTACTAAAGTACATTGAAGAGAATATACATACAGGGGTTAGACAATGAAAGTGAAACACCTGTCATGTTAGTGTGGGAGGTTTCATGGCTAAATTGGACCAGTCTGGTGGCCAATCTTCTCACAGGGACTGAGAGAACCCTCCGACACACACATAGTGACGTACCTACCTAATTTACGTCAGTCTAAGTATACATTTGTTTGAAAATACTATGAGTTTAAAATGTTATAAGACATGAGTTTCTTATAATGATCTTCAACCTTCTTCACATCTTATTTTCACCCAGTCCGACTCGACAACCGTATAATTAACCTAAAGTGTCTAGTGTCT
>BRDA01036732.1:19683-32330 GCA_036984385.1 Crenuchus spilurus | reverse complement strand
TTGGTAAAAAAAATGATTTATTGGAAATTTATTAATAAAAATTACTCACAATTACCCCCGCCGTGCCACCGAATCACCAATCGTGCAAACGGAGAGTCGCGACCCCAGAACCCAAGTTCCGGTGTAGACTCGCCTCAAAGGTACAAGAGGGGCACAGACGCACCCAAAGGAGGCCCCTTAGGCCAAAGGAGGGTGTCAGGTTTTTGTACCTCCAGTCCACTTAACCCATGGGCATTACACTATTCAACCAAGCCCAGGACAGGGCGCCAATCCATCACTGGGTGTACACATATGCGCAGATGCACACACACACACACACACACACTTACGGACAATTTTAGAGTACCCAATTCACCTGACCTCCATGTTTTTGGACTGTGGGAGGAAACCGGATTCCCCGGAGGAAACCCACGCAGACACGGGGAGAACATGGAAACTCCGCTCAGATGTGGCCTTGAACCCAAGACCCCAGCGCTGAGAGGCAAACGTGCTAACCACTAAGCCACCGTGCCGCCCCCATTAACACTCATTAAAAATAATTATTTAAAGGTTATTTAGTAAAAAAAATGGTTCTATATAGAACCATGATCACTTAATTAAAGAACCCTTTGGATCATTAAAGGCTTCATCAGATGGATGAGGAATATGATGTAGATGCTTCTTGGAAATGGTTCCAAAAAGCACCAAAAGGGTTCCTTTATTAGCTTGACATCATAACAATAGCAGAAGCTTTTTCTGGACTATATGGAACCAGTAACCTTGAAGAACCGTTTCCTCATACAATGTGTTCTTTGTGCGTATACAACCATTTTCTTTGCTAAAGAACCCATCTAGAACCATCTTTTTAAAGAGTGTATAGCTACTGTAAAGTGGCACCAGTGATAATGTCCTAAAATAGCATATTGTGAAAAAGTTCACATGGGTTTATTTTTATATTCATTATACACCAGGTGGCACATTTCAAGCTTTTTCTTTTTTATGTTGATAGAATTTGAACAGAAATGATGCTCAAACTCCAAATGAAATATTCTAATAATCTGATATTCTGGATTTCTGATTATCATGAGCTATAAGCCAAACTTATCAACTTTAAAACAATAAAAGGCTTGACGTGTAATAAATATAAAACTGAATATATTTTTTAAATGAAATTATTTTCACAATGTAATATATTTTTGATGTGCTCTATGTTCCCTGTAGAAACAGTCAATAAAGAAAGAAAGTAAGCTGCATAAACATAAATAAGCATAAGCCTCATGCATCTGCACACAGAGTCTCTCAGAGACCATGTTACACATCCCTAAAGGAAACATGGAAATTACCTGCCATGTAATTCATTCTTATTGACTTCAGCTTAATAAAAACCACAGAGAATCCAGGGCTCCTTGTGTTTTTATTAGTGTCAGTTCATAAAGCCATCTTAGGCAGGTTTATTGATATAGAACATTGTGTTTTATCATGATTTAAAACACATACAGGGCCAATCACCAATTATTTACTGCAAGTGAACTGTAACAGTAGCACATACAGGAGCACTTGATTGGTAAGCAAGGCTGGCGACAGGATCAATAGTACATGAAGCAAAATAAATTAGCGAGGAAGGACAACAACCTTAAACAATTGAACAGCTTATGGCCCAAAGCTAACTTCTTTAGCTTTAGCACTAACTTATTACAAAACAAGAGTGAGCCAAAACATTGTCCACTCACAGGTGAAATAAGTTGCGTTTATTTCCGGAAAACAGCACATATCAAGGTCTGGGATATACAGTGTGGCACGTTTGCATCTTCACCCAAAGGAACATGAATAAATATAATAGTAATGAAGATATGTTGAGGATATTTGGATTAAATAAACCTCAGTTTGTGTGAAAAACACTGACATGTATGATTACAGTGCAGGAGTTCATTTCTGATTACTAATATCAGCGGATGTAGGAGTGGAGGCCGGCGCCTGTCCAGCCATCTCCATCAGTCATCTGCTACTGCAGTGAGACATTTAAGGGCCTCAGTTATCCTTTTGGACACAGCATAGGAGGATTGTGCATGTATAATGCATTAATACACAGTACAAGAGGAAGTGTTCATGGTGCAAACGTACTAGATAAACTCAATTCAGAAGATGCAATGGAAAAGGAAAGCTGCCAAAAATCTCCATGCAGACCACATCACCACCTGATCAGGAGAAAAGAACCGCAGGAAAAAAAATCACATGCATAATAAGAAGAAACCTTGACAGGAACCAATGCTCAAAAGAGGAACTCACCCTCCTCTGATGGACACATGGATAAAAGGGAAAATGACTAAATTAATACAGAGATTACACAAAGAAGCTTGGTGTGCTTAATCATTATTCAGGGGTAATCAGGTTAATCCATGAGGTAATTATGTAAAGTTAGAACCCTCTCACATGTTCTCTGACAGAGAGCCACTGTCCAAAACTTGACACCCATCAAGTGGCCCATGCAGATGAATCTTTAAGTCTATTTGGAATATCAGCACTTCAGATCTCTGAAACTTCAAGGTTTTTGATGTGTACTCAGCAGTGGTGTGCATACTGACCGTGGTCTCCAAATTCCAGAGACCTCAATCAAATTTATTATGAATCATCAGTGGGATGTCTGGAAGCAACACGTCAGATCCAAGGCAGCTTCGCCTCAAAACCTGTAGGACTTTAAGGATATCTTAGCAAATGAAATCATCTTATATGTCGTTAGAATGTCTAATACAGTATTTCTCATTTTTATCTCATTATTAACTTAATCAGACATGTTACTAGATTTAAGTACATTTATTAAGTACTTAGTAACCGGATGATTTTGCTTGTTTTTTAGACAAATGCTTTTAAACAAGCAAAGTATCACATGTAAGGCAGGGTGCGAAACAGATCGTGAGCAGACATACGCAGATTTGAACAAATGAAGTTTACTAGACAGAGGAGGATAAGCTAGTACACAATTCAAGGTCAACAAACAAGCCAGGATAAACATGAGGAAAAGAGACAAGCAGAGAAATAGTAAGTACACAGGCAGAAGTCAGAGAACAACAATAGAGAGCACAGGCCCCAGCTACTCTAATGTTAATCTAAGAAGCAAGACTAAAGATGAACAAGGACTAGGATGCCTCACAAGGCTAAATGCTAACAGGGCTAAGGCAGACTATGATAGGGTGACCAAACGTCCGTATTTCCCGGGACATATCCGTATTTCACGTCCTGTCCTGGGCGTCCTGGGTTTTTTTAAAAAAGTGAGGAAATGTCCTGGTTTTTAAATTACCTTCATTGGACCATTAAAATTTTAATTTACAGGCACTAGGGCACTGCTCATGGCGCTGCGTGTGATGTAATCCCTGAGCCCCATCAGTGAGGGCAGCCCTGTTCTTAATCAGAATGTAGACAGTGTGACTGTCAGTACGCAAGCAACATGCCGAAGTGCAAGTGTATGTTTACCGACGATTTACAAAAGAGTTTCCCCGCTTTCAGACCGGGTCGAGACAAATGGGAAGCCTTGTGCACAGTGTGTTATTGTTATTGTGTGTCATTTGTTAATTTATTTTTTTTCCAATAGCCTACAGAACAGACAATATTTCGTTTGTTACTGAGAGTAACTGAGTATCATGTGTTATTTGGAGTTGAGAGTTATTAACTTTTGTTGTTAAGTGAGGGATGTTTAGATGAGACATTATTTATTTCATTGTGCTATTCATTCATTACAGGAAATGTTAACTTAAGCATTTTGAATAAAATTATCATGTTATTGGAGTTTTTGTTGTTGACTTTTACTGAAAAGCATTTTTAATAAACCAATTGTAAATATCATGTTATTGTAGGTTTACGTGGGCCTATGTTAAGTGAGTACATGCCACAGTATATGTGCCGCCCCCGGCTCCAAGGTGTCCTGGTTTTCCCAAATGAAAATATGGTCACCATAGACTATGACACCCAAAAGGGCTAAAGAGCAAGACAATGACAGGCTAAAGACAGGATAAGCTAACAGGCTAGGCTAAACTAGAGAACAGGCTAACCTATCATCCTGGGTACACCTGGGACTGATGTCACATGACTAGAGCGGTCAAGAGAGGATTCTGGGTAATGGAGTTTGAGCATGGAGAACTACAGAATGAGGAAGAGGAAGCAAGTGCTGATGGGAAATGGAGTCCAGGGTGAGGGTGAGAGAGAGAGAGAGAGAGAGAAAGAGAGAGAGAGAGAGAGAAGCAGACATGGGAGCGTGAAACAAAAAAGTTATCTGTCAATAGATAATTTTGCTTAAAAAAGTTAAGACATGTCTATGTACTGTATATGTTAAATTATATTAAAATAAACTTACAACATTCTCAAATGAGAAATATTAGACATTTTGACTACATTTAAGAATATTTCACTACCATTTTTTGCAGTATAGTGCTGGATATCAAAGGCCCTTTTCAGAACTCTTATAGAGTCCATGTCTTGGAGGGTTGGAACAGTTATGATTTAGTCTTAATTAGTTGTATAGTTTTGGCTGAACATTTTACATTTACTCAGCAGTAGAAAAGTAACTATTAACACATCTCACCATCAAATAGCTTCCAT
The DNA here is from genome assembly GCA_036984385.1 of Crenuchus spilurus. NCBI lineage: Eukaryota > Metazoa > Chordata > Actinopteri > Characiformes > Crenuchidae > Crenuchus > Crenuchus spilurus. Next base: position 27,761 of record BRDA01036732.1, on the reverse strand, counting down.
CACATACTGCCACTGCAGAAGGGAAGGAGCAGAGTGTGTTTCCAGTTCACTGACATCATTTAATTCCACCTCCGGCAAACTGTTTAAAGTTTGCAAGGTTTGGGAAAGGGAGCAGTTTCTGGGCATCAACGGGTTATTAAAAAAATTGCAAAAAAGCATTACCCATTAAATACGCAAGCTTGTGTCATTTTAAGGTTTAAAAGTCAGTAATTACATGTCAAACAATGAAAAATAGTTGCACAGGCTTGAGGAATGGAAGCCTAAACCTTGAGACTATTTGAAATTTTGAAAGAGAAAAATCAATGACTTAAGTCTAAAACGGTGCCAGAAGGCCGTAAATGTTTTAAACTTAAAAACTTACAGAGTTTTTAGAATGTGAGTTTTATATTTATAAAATATGTGGTTTTATTTCTAAAGCTTAACAAATGTGAGTTGATGTGTTTCACTAACTCAGTTGTTCCTAGATTGAATATTTATGAGATAGGTGTGAACACTTAGGTGAGAGGTTTTTATTCAGATTCACATTCCACACATTCCATGGCCAGTAAACCACCAATGGAATGTCCAGAATTACCATGTCATTATCATATGAATGACTGATTGCATCATTTGGTGGGAAAAATGTGCAGCTCTGTTAATTAAAATGCAGCTGCAAGAGTTCTCAGTAAGAGCAGAAGAACAGAACATTACCCCCATTCCTAAATCTTTACACTGACTACCATTATTTTATTGAATAGATTTTAAGGTTGTTTTACGTGTATATAAATCACTTAATGGTGAGGGACCTGCATATTTATCAGATATGCCACAGAGATGAGTAGAACTCTCAGATCACTAGAAACCTCTCAGCTAGTCCTAGCTAAGGTAAAGACTAAACAAATTAGTCCTGCCTAAGGTACAGTATAGACTGAACAGTCAGTTACACCTGCCTAAGGTAAAAACTAAAAACACACAGTTAGTCCTGCCTACGGTAAAGTCCAAAGAGTCTATTAGTCCTGTCTAAATTTAAGACTAAACAGTCAGATAGTCCTGCTTAAGGTAAAGACTAAATAAGTGTGTCCTACTTCAGATATAGTCTAAACAGTCAGATAGTCCTGCCTAATGTGAAGATTAAACAATCTGTTAGTCCTGCCTCAGATAAAGACTAAACAGTCAGTTAGTCCTGCCTAATGTGAAGACTAAACAATTTTTTTAGCCCTACCTCAAATAAAGACTAAACAGTCAGTTAGTCCTCCCTAAGGTAAAGACTAAAAACACTCAGTTAGTCTTGTTTAAATTGAAGACTAAATAGTCAGCTAGTCCTGCCTCAGATAAAGACTAAACAGTCAGTTAGTTCTGCCTCAGATAAAGACTAAACAGTCAGTTAGTTCTGCCTCAGATAAAGACTAAACAGTCAGTTAGTCCTGCCTCAGATAAAGACTAAACGGTCAGTTAGACCTGCCTCAGATAAAGACTAAACAGTCAGTTAGTCCTGCCTCAGATAAAGACTAAACAGTCAGTTAGCATTGCCTAAGGTAAAGACTAAACAGTCAGTTAGTCCTGCCTCAGATAAAGACTAAACAGTCAGTTAGTCCTGCCTCAGATAAACACTAAACAGTCAGTTAGTCCTGCCTAAGGTAAAGACTAAACAGTCAGTTAGTCCTGCCTAATGTGAAGACAAAACAATATGTTAGTCCTGCCTCAGATAAAGACTAAACAGTCAGTTAGTCCTGCCTAATGTGAAGACCAAACAGTCAGTTAGTCCTGCCTCAGATAAAGACTAAACAGTTAATCCTGCCTAATGTGAAGACTAAACAATCTGTTAGCCCTGTCTCAGATAAAGACTAAACAGTCAGTTAGTCCTGCCTCAGATAAAGACTAAACAGTCAGTTAGTCCTGTCTCAGATAAAGACTAAACAGTCAGTTAGTCATGCCTAAGGTAAAGACTCAACAGTCAGTTAGTCCTGTCTAAGGTAAAGACTAAACAGTCAGTTAGTCCTGTCTAAGGTAAAGACTAAACAGTCAGTTAGTCCTGCCTCAGATAAAGACTAAACAGTTAGTCCTGCCTAATGTGAAGACTAAACAATCTGTTAGTCCTGTCTCAGATAAAAACTAAACAGTCAGTTAGTCCTGCCTCAGATAAAGACTAAACAGTCAGTTAGTCCTGTCTCAGATAAAGACTAAACAGTCAGTTAGTCCTGCCTCAGATAAAGACTAAACAGTCAGTTAGTCCTGCCTCAGATAAAGACTAAACAATCTGTTAGTCCTGTCTCAGATAAAGACTAAACAGTCAGTTAGTCCTGCCTCAGATAAAGATTAATCAGTCCTATATTGTTTCGTATTCTTTCTTTTAAATGTTATTCTGATGTACCTCCTACAAATATTTTTTTTCCCAGATTTTCCTACCCAGCTAATTTAGAGGGTACATTCGGTTGAATTCTAAGTAATAAAGTGTATAAAGTCTGAGCTGTAAGAAAACAAGCATACATACAGAAGTGTCCTTTGATTTTGTCACACTGCATATGTGGAATATGCAGAAGCTTAAAACCAGAGAAGATCTGTGCTTCTTTATCCAGTTTCAATATCATCTGAAGGTTATGCACAAGGGATTTTCCACTTTCTCATTCTTCTTCTCTTCTCCACCAATGCTGTAGGCTTGCAATGGTGTTTTTGAGTCACCCTGAATGTGTTTTCTCTCCCAGAGGCACTGCTGGTAAAGCAGGGATCACACTAATGGAATCCGTAGGCCCACCACCTCTACACTTCTGGAGACCATGGCTCACATCAGCTCTGCTAGGCCTGCTTTTGCCCAGGGTGCAGAAACCACTATTTGCTTTTAAGACACATGCTGCACAAACACTGCTACTTCACATGCTTATTTACCTTAAAGGTACAGTATGTAATATTTTGGGTTATCTTTTAGCAGAATTTAAGATAATCACTAATAAAAATGATTAAAAACACATCTAATCATTATAAACGAACAAGTCGTTTGATTATTTTACCTTAGAATAAGCTGTTTATATCTACATTGGTCGCGGGTCAAACACCGACTGAGGCCGCCATGTTGCATTGCCATGTTTCTACAGTAGTCCGTAAAGGACAAACGAGGCTGCAAAAACCGTTTGTGTTGTAATGACGAATTGGCCACTCAAATTCGATGGCGCTGTAGCTTTGTTTTACCATTGGCTGACATAAAACAGGAGAAGAAGAAGAACTACACATATACCTCAATAAAACCTGAAGAAGAAGAAAAACACGAAGGAGAAGCAAGAAGAAAGGTTTTTTGGTTTATTTGTTAAGATGGCGGAACATTCTTATACTCATCAAGAAGAGAAACACAACTTCAATCATCAAAGAAAAGAAAACATGATGAGACCAAAAGACATCGGAACAGACAGCGACAAAAAACTCGGGTAAACATTGGTGTTGCCTTTCCTAGGAGAAAAGAGAGCTTGCCTTGTCCTAATGAGGGACAAAAGTTTTCAGAGTAAATCTGCAAACATAGAAAAATGTGTACAAAGCACCGAAGCAGCGCACTCTCTCATACAGCCTCGAATGGTGCTCAACCACTAGGAGACCATCAATAGTCAAGGTAAGCAAATCCTCACAGAAGCACGGGAGCATGACGCGTAGAGTTCCATATGGGGGCAGCCATGGTCTAGTGGTAAGGATCTGGTCTTGTGACCAGAAGGTCGCTGGTTTGATCCCCAGACAGGACCTGACTGAAGTGTCCTTGAGCAAGGCACCTAACCCCCTAACTGCTCCCTGGGCGCCGATGGATAAGGGCTGCCCACTGCTTCGGGCACAAATTCTCACAGCCTAGTGTGTTCACTTTGTGTGTGTGTGTGTGTGTGTGTGTGTGTGTGTGTGTGTGTGTGTGTGTGTGTGTGTGTTTCACTGCACGAATGGGTTAAAATGCGGAGGTCAAATTTCGTTGTGTGAAAAATCGCATTGGCTAAATTGGTTAATCATAATATAACTTTATTAGAAGCTTACGTATCAGCTGAAGTGCCTTCTTCAGAGCATGGCAAGCTTACATTGACTAGAGAAAAATGTGTATCCTGCCTGCATTATCTGTCTACAGTGCAGCAGATTATCTTGTGTTTGTACAGAAAACAGCTAACGTTTACAATAGCACTACTGAAGTGCACAAAAGTGGACAAATTGCTGAAGCCCTTGAAATCCCAGGTTAGCATGCAATGCTAAAGCTAACTAGCTAACTAAACACTACTGAATGGGGTTAATTATTAATAAATATTGACAAATTATGATCTATATTTTTGTAACAACTACTATTTACTATTAATAATATACTACTATATTAATAACTGAGGTTTATTATGATAAAATAAAATTAAATTAGAAAATTAAATATTAATACATTACATATTAAAAATAATAAACTGTTAAAAGCATGTTCTTTAAGAATATACTGGTGTTATATGATAACAGATTAGTTCATTTTATAGCCCTTCAAAATATTGTCAGTATACAACCAAATTGACATTTTGATTGATTTTACATTACTCCAAATTCTTACAGTAAAAATGACACTTATAATATTGATAAAGAACATATTGTTCTTCAAGATTCAGTCCTACGTAAATAATGTTTATTAAGCTGCAAATACTTTTCTTTTAGTGTTTGTATAACTGCTTTAAAAACGCAAGCAGGCTCTGCTGCGCTCTTTAACCGACTACCGTAATACAGGCTGTAGACGTGCACTACAAATCTTAGTGTAGATAGCGCAACTGTGTTTTCATGAAGTGCAGATGGCGTGACCGAAATCACGTTTGTGAACGAAACGCTTCTCAAGTAAAACAAAATCCCGGACGTTCGTGAAATTCCACCCGGACTCGTTTTTTAAGTCTCAAAAAGAGGACATGTCCGGGTAAAAGAGGACGTCTGGTCACCCTACCCTGAAAGATCCACATTCTTTCCAAAATCTTAGACTGTGACTAGACTCTGACTAAAAAGTCTGTAGATGTGAGATGGTGTCACGCATTAGTCTGTTAAAAGGCTTTTTAGAATCTTTTCAAAGTCCTTAGGCGTATGGTAGGCTTTACACAGACCGCAAATATCAAATTTAGTTGCACTGAATATAGCAGTTTGTAAACAGTATAAATGTTGGAGATGGAGTCCACTTCACCCAATAAAAGCAACCGATAAACAAGGCATTTAACCAATATAGTGTCTGCCAATGGACAGCCCACAAAATCTACTACAAACTTATTATGTACTTACTTATCATAAGTGTTTCAGCCAATCTGTTCTGTGCAACTTCCTCCTTTTCTCTCAACATCTTATAGATATTTGCCCAGAGCAGAAAATGAACCTGAGAAAATAATCAGTCTCACAATCCTTCATTACCATTAGCTCCTCATGAATGCACAATCCTGATTTGTTCACACCTTCTTTATGTTATAACTCATTTGTGCTCATTTCTTACCCATCATTCAATGCAGTATATGCCTAGGGCATTAATGAAGTTCATAATGCTTCCTAGGCAATAATTACCAGCAGACAGCTCTAGCAGCTACACTCTTTAAAAAGATGGTTCTTCAATGGTTCTTTAATAAAGAAAATGGTTGTACTATAGAACCATAAACACCATTAGGGATCTTTGCATGCAGAATTGGTTTTTCAGATTGATGAGGAATGTGCTATAGATGCTTCAATAAAAATATTTTTGAAAAAGGTTCTATATAGCTCCAAAAAGGGCTATTGTTATTGTTACAATGTCAAGCTTCAAAATGTTGAATGAAGTAGAGATTTCCTGCATTCTGGTTTATTGTAACAGGTTGTTAATTAAACATCTACTTTTTCCATATATCCATCGTCCTGTTTTATAACTCAGTGCTATGGCTAAGATAATGTGACACAATATATCACAAACAGTGACTTTAGATTTTACTTTTATTTAGTTTATTCTTGATTTAGTTTTATTTGTAGCACAACTTGCCATTGTGCCAAGCAATGGTGACACTCAAGTGCATGTTTAAAAATAAGAATATGAATAACTTTACCCAATGAATTAGTGCAATTTTATTAACTACAAACAGTGAATTTAGGGGGGCATTTAACTTTTTTTCTGATTTAGTGAGAGGCCTACTCATAACAAAAAATGACATGGCATCATGCGGTCTTCATAACACTAAATTACACTGTGCCAAGCAATGGCGACACACAAACAAATCATTTTTTGTCAGTTTTGTCAACCTGCATGTAATTATTAAAACAAAATAGGTTTACAGGGTCCTTCCTACCTTGGTGCAACCACAATTTCTACCACCTCAGAACTTTTATCCTCCTTTCCTTCACAATACACTTGGAATAACATCCATCTCCCTTTTCCCATTGTTTTACTTTCTACAATAGGTTCCCCATACACTGATTTTCCCAAATTTTGCTCCTAGAAATGCAAGTTAAAATTAAATAAGCCTATTATTTTGGCCAAAATAAAATTAAATTCTGTTTAAGCATGCTGTAGATTATGCCTTTAAATCAGTAATGCCTTTCATGACACAACTGACTAGAATGCACTCACAATAAATACTGATCCTTCATCACTCACCTCAGCAACAGCACTCTCTCCACTGTCCCTACAAGCTGACCTGCCCCTGACTCACTGCCTCTGACTCTCAGTATCAGTCTCCTATGTCAAGAGAGATGGATTAAGCATTGTTTTTTTCTAAATCTTGGCATTATAATATAATTTAACTGTCGAAAACAACTCAATAATAAATTTTATGTCATCACTGAGTTTGAAGGGATAGCTAACGTTATACTAGCTGATGGAGCACCGAACATTGACTAGCCAGCTAATTGCATTAACTGTCCATAGGAAAACACTGTCCTGTGGGGAAATTCTGACTTACTTTCCGCTTTTTTGTAAAGAATCTTTTAATGTCCATTGTGTCTGAAGAGGAATCAGATATTGCAAACATTTAATCAGCATCCAAGAATACCAAACTATACTAGCCTACTGTTAATAAAGTAAAGTAGCGTCCTCCTGTCAGGCCTGCCCTCATATCCCCAGTCCTAGTCTCTGTATTATGTCTCCCTCTTGTGTTCAAGTTCAGTCCCACATGCCCATATATGTACTTCCTGTCTTGTCCTGTGTTAATCATGTCCAGGTGTTCTGTATCCCTTGTGATTAGTCTTCCCCTTTATAAGCCCTGTTTGTCTCAGTCTAGGTTATTGGTGATTAACATTAATTCTATCACTACCACATATCCCTGTCGTTGTCTTAGATTCGCGTTGTCTTGTATCTACCTTGTCTCTGGCCGTGTTGCTCTGTAAGTCTATCTTGTTTTATGTTCCAGTCTTCAGTTAGTTTTGTCTTAGTCCTAGTTTCTGTTCTGTTTCCAGCCATCGTGCTGCCGTTTTTGTTTACCCAGTCTCCCTTATAATAAATCTTCTATTTTACATCATCTCCGCCTGTGTTTGCCCTTCTCTCCATCCACCCAACCCTCACAAAATGACCGATCCACAGAACACAGTGCAGACGCAGGAGGTTTATTACACTTTGCAAGAGAAGCTGAACCTTGGCCGATTGTGGCTCAGAGAAGTAATGGAAGAACTGAAAGAGATCATTTTGGTAATTCCCTTGGAACATACCTTCGGTCTCCGCTACTTCCTCGAAAGTCCCCAGCTTCAAGTATTCCTGGAAACCCCAGAAACGAGGGGGGCTTTTTTGGAGGGGGATAGGAGTGGAGCCTGTACTGAGGCAAGCGAGGCTGCTGCTCAAACCCCAGCTAAGATGGAAATCACAATGTCCGCCGGCAGCCTTGTGATCACCACTACAGAGGAAAGGAAGGCGAAACGCCGACAGCGTAAGCCCTCGCTGAAGAGCACAGCCCAGCCTCAGCCCTCGCCGAAGAACACAGCCCAGCCTCAGCCCTCGCCGAAGAGCACAGCCCAGCCTCAGCCCTTGCCGAAGAGCACAGCCCAGCCTCAGCCAGCGCCGGAGAGCGCTGCCCAGCCGCAGCCAGCGCCGGAGAGCGCTGCCCAGCCGCAGCCAGCGCCGGAGAGCGCTGCCCAGTCGCAGCCAGAAGCCGCGACCGACGCTGACCCGTCGCGAGAGGCCGCGACCG
>BRDA01036732.1:0-10693 GCA_036984385.1 Crenuchus spilurus | reverse complement strand
CAAACAACCATCAGGCGCTATCTCGCGTAAATGGGTGGAGTTTGCCAAGTGGTACTGGGATTTTAACTGGGACCGCGTACTTTGTTTCAGATGAGACCAAAATAGAGCTTTTTGGCAACAAACACTGTAAGCGTTTGTAAGCAGAAAAACACCTCATGCCCACTGTTAAGTATGGGGGAGGATCGGTGATGCTGTGGGTCTGTTTCTACTCCAAAGGACATAGGAACCTTTACATGGGATCATGAACTCTTTGAATATCGGCACATTAAAAATCAGAATCTGGAGGCCTCTGCCCGAAAACTGAATATGGGTCATCACTGGGTCTTTCAGCAAGATAATGACCCCCAACATGTGACCAAATCTACTCAAAAATGATTCACAAGACACAAAATCAAGCTCCTCTCATGGCCATCTCAGTCCCCAGACCTCAACCCAATAGAAAACCTGTGGGGTGAGCTGAAGAGGAGAGGGCATAGGAGAAGACCCAGGACTCTGGATGATGTAGAGAGGTTGTGTAAAGAGGAATGATCAAAGATGCCTCTTTCTGTATTCTCCCATCTTGTGAAGAGTTATAGGAGAAGATTAAGTGCTGTCTTGTTGGCAAAAGAAGGTTATTCAAAGTACTAAAACCAGGGGTGCCAATAATTGTGGCACACATGATTTCATTCAAAAAATTTATTTCTTAATGTGTGATTTTTTCCCCACCAAATAAAGGCACTTTGAATTAAAGCTTAAATTTCTCTGTTTTTTTGCATTGTTGTCCGATATTATTAAAAAAAAATATTAGAAGCCAAAGAACACTTCTTAACCAGGGGTGCCAATAATTATGGAGGGCGCTGTATGTATATATATATATATATATATATACTTAAAAGTGTTAAACAAAGCAAAATATGTATTAAATGTTTGATTCTTCAAAGTAGACACACAACTGATGTCTCAAACACATTTAGAGGCAAGAAATGCAAATCATAAATTTTCGACAAAGCACAGCTGTTAACTGAAAGCCATGAGGCTTTCACTATCTCATAAAGCTGACTGAGAAAATGCCAAGAAAGCTGCATCTAAGCAAGAGGTGCCTACTGTGAAGAATGTAAAATATAAAACATATTCTGCTTTGTTTACTAAATAATTACAGATGTGTTTATTCATAGTTTGGATGACTTTAGTATTAATCTACAATGTAGAACATTAAATCATGAAAAACCTCTGAATGTCCATAATTTTCTTTCCTAATACTGTACTCATGTACAGTATAGCTGCACTATCAGTACTTAATTAGGAATGCTCAGTATTCTTTTCAGTCCTGTAAATATTATACTTGCCCATATTGGATTGTGCGAGTTGTGTTTTGATATTCCACTCTGTACAAACATTGGTTCAATATGGTAGCTGATGTGGAGGGTAAATCTTGCTTTGTTAATATTGAATGTGCTGGAAGTGTGCCTGGACCATCTCCACAGTGGCCTAGTTGCACAGCCTCCTTCCAGAGCCCAGCTGGCAGAAGGGCATGCTCAACACTTCAGAGAAATGCTTTCATTTGGAGACGGTTTGTAGCTGGCAGTTGGGCGGTCAGTAGGGGATGGGTGACCTTGCTGAAAGGAGGGGGGGGATTGAATGGGTCAGGGATTTGTTGCCAGGCTTCTGCTGCGGTCTGTCAGACTGTTATCAATGCAATTGAGCATTGGACTGCAGGGGAGATGGGTCCTGAATAAGCCACAGGAGACTGAGGGGGGGCAATGGAGAGGTTGGGCCTGCAGGTGACGAGACCAGGCTGTGCACTGTTTGCTGCCTTTCCTGGCTGTCATCCACAGTAATGAAGTTAAATGAGCAGAGCAAGCCCACAGAGAGAGAGAAAGAGAGGGAGAGAGGGAGAAAAAGAGAAAGAAAAAGAATGATCATTGCTCCTGAATGAAAAAGGAAGCAACGGACAACCCGGAGACAGGAAGAAGGTATGGGAAAGGCAGCTCAGTCAATCAATAGCTTCTTTTCTTCTCTCTCGCCGTCTCCTGGTGTCCTTCCTGCATACTTGTCTATGTCACTACATTGAAAGGAAAAGTCACCTTTATACACTTAATGGGATTTTTTTTAACAATGGAGATTTGGAACACAAGAAAATGGCCTCTTTTGTTGCAGAGTTAAGTGACTTCAGCAGCAAAGTCAAGGAAGCTATTAGTGAAAGGTTGGAGAAACCATTAAAATGACTGCACCTGACCATTTGCTTCATGTTAAAATAGCTACATAGTCGAGTTTCCTGCAAAATTAGGACAAAAACAATTCAAAAAGATGCTGTAGTGAAAGGATACAGAAAAATATACAGAAGAAAAGAGCTGAGAAACTGAATGCAAATGAAATGCAAGAATAGGATATACAAAGCCGAAATAAATGCAGAGCTTGTGGAGAATAATGCATCGCCTTGGCTGCTTTTAATTAATTCATGCTGAATTTATTACTACGCTGTATGTATTTGCCTGACACTGAGCTTGCTCAGTTAATTTAAGCAGTATGAAACTATATAATTTCTGTAATAAAATCCATATCAGATACAAATGTACTTCTGAGAATTGCTGTAGAAGAAGCTGCAGGAGTGGCTGTACAAGAAGCAAGGCTGACTGTGCTGCATGAATCATGACTGTTAACCAAAACGATGAATTACTTTTAATATGACTGGATTGTGCAGATTCCCAGTGTGAACTGGTGAGGTTATCACTGAATTACTGTAAAATACATTCATAGCTAAACTCTGAGAACAATCACAAGGACATTAATTCATAACTGTAACTTGTAGGATGATAATTTTGCAAATTTAGCAGCCTTCAACAAATCATATACACCTCCTTGTATCTACACTCACTGTCCATATCAGCTCCACTGAGCATACAGGGGCACTTTGTAGTTCTACAATTACAGACTGTAGTTCACCTGTCTCTCTGTATACTTTATTAGCCTCACCTGTTCTTCAACAATCAGGACCCCCACAGAGTAGGTGTTATTTGGACACTGGATCATCCTCAGCACTGCAGTGACACTGAGGTGGTGGTGGTGGTGGTGTGTCTGAGTGTATCAGACAGCAGAGCTGCTGAAGTTCACCGTCCACTGTATTAGACACACCACCTTGTAGGTGTAAAGTCAGTGACAGTAGCTCATTTGTTGCTGCACAATCTGTGTTGGTCCTCCACTTCTAGACAGAATGCTGTTGGCTAGATATTTTTGGTTGGTGCACTATTTTCACTCCAGCAGTGAAAACGAGATGCTGAAATACTCTGCTGTGTCTCAACACACACTACAACACCAGCACCATGTCAGCATCACTACTGAGAATGATCCACCACCGAAATAATATCTGCTATGTAGGCATAGCCAGCGTTCCGCCAATGTGAATGATGCACTGCGGGTGCGGCCCCAAACATCTATCAATACACATTGCCATTGACTGGTATATACATAACCAGTGGTGGACAAAGTACTCAACTCGAGTACTTAAGTAAAAGTATTGATACTCATGGTCATATCTTACTCAACTACAAGTAAAAGTTGCTCAGTCAAAAGTTCACTCAAGTTAAAGTACTTACTTTTGAAAATACTATTCAAGTATTCAAAAGTACATGCATTTAAAAATATTTTCTAATATCAGTACATTGCTGTATTGTTTTGAGTGCTTTTATAGAACCTTGTTACTTGCTGAAACCACCTGATGATGTATTGACATGTAGAACCACTCTGCAACAAAAAGTCTACACCACCTGTAACACTTCAGCATAAAAATGTAATAAAAAATAGTACAACTATTTTTGTCATTTTTTTTATATTTACCCCCCCAAAAAAATAAATAAATAAATAAATAAAAAAATAAAAAAATAAAAAAAAACAGGAGAGACTTTTCTCCTCACAAACAGAAACACTGGTAACTAAGAACTACCATACTTAACATAGACACTTACAAAACAATGAAAGCTCTGCACAGATTAATACCTGAATCAACAACTTTTTCAGCAAGACAAACTCAATAAAATAAATCCAATTAAAAGGACAACAATATTTTATTTCTCACGGTTATTTCAAGCGGTATCTCCGCTTGATTTTCTCCAACCTCTCCATTGCCGATTTCTGTTTGAATGAAATCGGGAGCTCAGCTCAAGTCGACGATGGCGTAATTCCAAATCCCAGCTGTGAGCAGAGACTGTGATTGGTTCCCCTTCTTGTGAGGAGCATAGCGTGTGGCCAATCGAATTTCAGTAAAGAAAAACAGCAATGGTGGACTACAAAGCTATGCTGAACCAAAAGGAATGAGTAACGGCAAGCTTCCATTTACTGGAGTCAAAAGTACAATATTTGTCTTTGAAATGTAGTGGAGTGAAAGTCATAAGTTCACTAAAAAATAAATACTCTAATTAATAATACTCAAAAAATGTACTTAAGTACAGTTCACCCCTGTACATAACCTGCTGCCATTGATGTTCATCTTCTGTTAATTATAATTTTTTTTTTGGTTATATTCTGATTTCACCAAATAATGTATATCACTGATTCAGTCATCATATTCTGTCCGCTGATTCTCTATAAAGCCATGATTTCAGCACATCTCATGTACAGAAATGTTTCTTCTAGAAGAGGCACTTTTTTTGCCATTGAGAGCTCTAAGTATGAGACTGTTCCATTGGTGCCTATCCAGAACAGTTTGCCAATTGAGAGTTTGGGCCACAATACCGAGCCAAGGATTCAGCACAGGCTTCCAAGCATGTTGAGCTGAATTATGCTTTTGTATGAATGACAACTTAAAAAATTGCTTCATCTTCCAAAACCTAATGTCATTGTCCAGATACAAAGAAATATCAATCAGACAGTAAACAAAAGAAAAGTTCTTATCTCTCACATATAGACAGTGTATATTTGACCACATATACCATATATTAAGGATAATTTAAAAAAGAGACTGACAACACCAGAATGACCGAAATGGTCTGTTTCAAACTGTCTACTATCTTTAACATTACAAAGAAATGAATACTAAAATGCATAAAGTGTTTCTTTTTTAAATGGCCACCACATACATACCATCACTCCATGCATTCTAAACATTGTTCTCCCTTGTGTGCTCTTTTTGCTGTTTTATTCCAATGCCATTACTTTGCCTTATGAAAAAGGGAATTAAAATCAGAGTAAGCCACAGTTAATATATGCTGATTATACTAATTATGTTATTTTCTCCATTAGTTCAGATTAAAATAACATTTCTCGGCAAAGAAAATAGATTAACATTAAAAAATGCTAAATATTTAGCCTTTAATGGTCCTAAAATCACTGGTCAGATAAAATTAGGAAGAAGCTTGAAGATTCTCTTATCTCTCATCTGCAAATATAAAACAAATATTTGGTATAAAACAAATTAACACATCTATGTGTTCAATATATACCAAAATATCTTCTGACCTGTATTTTTCCTAAAGTCCTTATTTTAAAACAAGCTCCTAAATACAAGCAGGAGTCACCGATACCTACAGGCAGAGATCTACAATATTCAGTGTTGTGTGTAATAGTTTCATAGCTTAAAAATATATTTTAATAGATTAAATAAACATTTGATGTTTTGCTATTTTTTTACCCAGTCTATAATGCCAATTCATCACTAAAACACCTTAAAAGTGCACTTAAATTAATCTAGTAATCACACAATCACACAGCATTACAAGAATAAATTACACTTTTAATGTGCTTTTAGTGTTCGGTTGGGCAGCACAGACTAATACACTAAATATGTATTAAACAATTGGTGAAAATAGTCAGCATAAATTAAGGGAATGAATAAATGGCTCCAAATGAACAATTTTAGCATGATTAGCAAAACACCATATTTACTTTACTTCCAAAGCCATCTGGACAAAAACAACTTACCAGCTACAATAAAAACATTATGACCTCCTCATTGTCCATTTGCACTGAGCATACGTGCACTTTGTAGTTCTACAATTATAGACTGTAGTCTATCTGTTTCTCTGTATAAATTATTAGCCTCCTTTCACCTGTTCTTCAAAGATCAGGACCCCCACAAAGCAGCTATTATTTGGGTATTAGCTCACTATTAGACACACCTACTTTGTTGGGCCACCGTGTAGATGTAAAGTCAGAGACAGTAGCTCATCTGTTGCTGCACAGTTTGTGTTGGTCCTCTAGTCCTTCACTGATGCTCTCAGGACAATCCTGGCTGGATCGTTTTGGATGGGGCACTGTTTCGCTCCAGCAGTGACACTTAGGTGTTTATGAACATCAGCAGCTCTGCTGTGTTTGATCTACTCATGGCAGCGCAACACACACTAACACACTACCACCACGTCAGTGTCACTCCAGTGCTGAGAATGATCCACCACCCAATTAATACCAGGTTACAGGACTATTTTGAAATCTCTCCATTTCAGTAAAATGCTACATAATTAGCAACAACAAAAACAAGAATAAGAACCAAAGCTGTTATTTGAAGCCTTCATCTTATGCCAAGAAAGGTTTATTCACACAGGGATGCAACTACCCATTTCTTCTGCTATATGCAACACATACTTTTGTACCCACAAATCTCAGGTTTCTAGGACTGTACTAATGCATCTCCAAAAATTTGAATATTGTTCATTTGCGGTTATAATTGAATTCTAAAATGTAATGCATCATATAATTTATATTCCTTACATGTAAGTGACATTTCAGGCCTTTTTAATACTGTTTGAATAGTGATTTACTCAAACTCTAAATGAAATATTCTATTACAGTGGAACCTTGGTTTTCGTTCTAAAGTGCCTAATGATAACTGAAGCAATATTTCCCATAAGAAATAATCAAAATCCAATTAATCTGTTTCAGACACTTAAAAAAATGAACAAAAATACATTTTAAGTAGAATAACTACAGTTTTACATACAGAACACAATGAGAAATAAATACAAAAGACTAATGAAATGGATAAATGAACATTTAATATCACCCTTATGGGTTTACGCTCTGTTTTAGAGTGTGCCGGTGTGGTCCAACTGGCAGCCTTTGTTTTATACACCCGTTCTCGGTCGCTATTTGTCTTCACACCTGTTTTCAGGCCGTATTGCTGTGCGCCGTCACTTTAGTGTAATTTGTTGTAGTTTGTTTTTATCTCTTTAGCTTCTGTCTGAACGAAGCCAGAATGAACAGCAAACACATGGGTGGCAAGTCATGTGGGCACATGGATGTTAACCGGTCAGATGAATGAAAACTGGGACAAAATTTCTGGGGTGAAACCAAATTGGACTACAACCAGGACAAACAATAAATGAGGTTCCACTGTGATCTGAAATTCTGGATTTCTGATTTTCATAAGGTTCAACAGAAAAATATAAAAGACCTGAAATATGTCACTTTACATGTAATAAATGTTTTGAGTGAATGTTTTTGTGATGTATAACTGTAGCCAAGAAGGTCTTTGTTGAGTCCAAGAAAAATTCCAAACTATTGCTGGTCAACATCAAGTCAAGACAGAGTCTTAAATTAACCAAGACAATCGAGACTGAGTCCAAATAAGAACGAGAAAGAGTCAAAAATGATGTATTCTTCTATGAAAATGAGCTTTAACTAGCTTTACATTGTTTTTTTCCCATAAACTTGTTGATTTAATATAATCACTTACATTAAATGAAACTTGTATGTAATAAATGACATTTACAATTATTAAGTTAAATATTAAGTCACTGGTTACAAAAATGACAACAAACCAAACCTACAGTTCGGCTACCTCAATAAGCAACATTTGAATCATACTATATTGGACATTGGATCTTGTCCCAAATGTCTCAAAACAGTCTTGTTTACACTTACAAGCCCCCTTATGCTTCATTTTCAGGGAAATAGATGTTAATTCTATGTGATGTGTAAAAATTAATTTTGTGCTGCCAGCCAAGTTTTTGCACATCAACACCCCAGAAGTCTTGGCATTCAGTTCTCGCACCGATTCCAACCAGTGCCAGTTCTGACCATTTCCCAGTCCAGTTGGCAAAATCAAACACAAACAGAAGCAATGATTTGGTTTTAATTTAACACAGCATGCAAATCCACTGAAGCTAAACAGGTCTGGTTCTGGTCAGTACATGGATGGGAGACAGTGCAGTTACAGGGTCACTCTACTGTATTAAAAATGGCATCATCTTTCAGTCCCAGTTCTCTGAGGTCAGAACAAGATCCATGGACAGTTGCTCTAAAAGAGTGGGAGTGTTACCCTGGTATCCTGGCTAAATTTCCTATTCCTAATCAGGCCCATCTTAAAAAAAAACATTGCATAAGTGTGGTGAGTGTTGTGGTGTGGACCAGCTTCTGCAATTCATATTCACAGTTGGATGCTGAGAATCCCTAATGTCTGTCTCAAATGTCAAAGTGCTTTGAGTGTCTAGAAAAGCACCACAGAACTGTGTACTGTGATGGTTCCAAGACAAACACAACATAGCAAGATTCAGAAATGCAATTCAAATTCCAAGACAGTAGAAAAGTCATCTTGAGATCAGACTCAGCCCTGTAAAATATCTTTACAAAATTAGAATATGGGGGCCCTGAGTGACTCAGTGGACTAAGGCACTGTCGCTATAATCTGAGGATCATGAGTTTGAATCCTGGTCATGCTGCTTCCCATCGTCAGCCATGGCCAGAAAGAGCAAAAATTGGCTGGGCGGGTAAGATGGCACTCTCTTTCCAGCACTACTAAGCAATGTCGGCTGGCTCAGGTGTCTGCCAGGTGATCCATCAGAACTGGTGATCCTGCACTTTACTCCGAGCGTGTTGGCTGCCCAGCAGTGATGCATCAGCAGTGGTTCAAAAAGAGGCGGAGCTTGACTTCACATGCATTGGAGGAGGCCTGTATTAGTCTGCACACTCCTAGAGTCAGAGACATTGTAAGTTATTGGGAGAGTACTAAAGAATGTATGGGTTGACTGGCTACCAGCCATTGGGGAGAAAATTGGGTTAAAAAAATATTTAATAAAATTATTATTAATAATAAATTAATAAATAAAAAAGTTGTGTTTGTAATTTAATAAATTTTATATTAAACATAAAGTGTTTAATGTTGATACTGTTTTAATTTACTCCAAATGAAATATTCTAATAATTTGAGATTCTAGATTTAAAATTTTCATGAGCTATAGAGGTGTGAACCTTCACTGATCTCACGATTCGATTTGATTATGATTATCATGTCAGCAATTCGATTCAGTTCGATAATGCGCTGCATCACGATGCGGGACATGAACTTTCTGTATTATTTCATTTGATTGGCAGGCTTTGCACACCGCATGTGTAGAGCTGGGTGATATGGCCAAAAATTTTATCACAATAAATTTTTCTATACTGATCAATCTCGATAATTATCACAATATTAAATTTTCTAACACTGTTATAGTTTTGAAATAACATATTTCTAAAAACATCAGACTAAACACATTAAATGTTATTATTTAAAATATTAAAATGTTTATTGCCAGAACATAATATATAGGAACACAGTATGCAAATTACTCAAATGCACAGTTAAAGATTTTACTGGAACTAAACTTAGTAAATTTGCATTTTGATTCCCCTGCCAGAAGAGGTAAAAAAATGTCTAACTAACATTATTTTTTAAATAACAAAATATACTGCTCTGTTACATGTCCTGCAGAGAAGTAGAAAATATAACAATGTAACAAAATAAATTATTAACAAGATAAAAATACATTCCTACTGCAAAGCTTTAAACCTTTAGAACTGTTAATGTACTGTAATGAACATATTAGCAAGCCTTTGGCCGCTGACATATTTCCTGCTGTGAGAAAGTGAAAGGCGAGCACAGACAGACGCGCATGCGCAGGAGTGACTCGTGCAGCTGTGCAAAAAAGCAGATATAGTTTGCTCCTTTATCTGGTCAACTCAGCTGTTTCACCTCTATTGAGCTATAAGCCAAACTGATCAACAGGAAAAAGGAAAAGGGCTTGAAATGTCATCACTTTACCTATAATTAATATAAAATATGAGTTTTCTTTTGAAATTATGAACACAAACTTGCAGTATCACTTAAGACCTCAATTTGTGAATTTATTTATTTAGTATAAGCTAAATCGTCACACTTGTGCTGTTTTCATTCTCAAAGTTTAGTAAAAAGAGTTTAGTACAGTATTAGTAGGATGCTGAATGGCTCCCTGTGGTGTGCAGAGAAGCCGAGTAGGAAATCACCAAGTTGCACCAACAAAACAGTGTCTTCAGTTTTTTGGATGATTGGGCCTTTGGGTGTGTCTGCTGTGCAGTGGCCTTTATTTGTTGAAACTCTGTCCGAAATGTCCTCTGAGGCTCGTACTCAGCACTCCAAGAAGCTGCTTACTGACCCCTGCAGCTCTTTACTCTGCACATCACTCTTCTAACTTCCTACCTTAGCCTCCTAAGACCAGAACATGGCATGCATTCTTTATTTCTTTTGCTATTTGGGCTGATTGGCACCTGATTAGTGTAAAAACAAAGAATTATCTTTTTACATGATGATTTCTAAGGTGCCAGTATAATGGCCTCATAAGATGACACCAGGCAAAATTTAGTTTTGTGGTCTAAACAAGCCAAAATGTGATGTCCACATACAGGGGTTGGACAATGAAACTGAAACAGCTGTCATGTTAGTGTGGGAGGTTTCATGGCTAAATTGGACCAGTCTGGTGGCCAATCTTCA
>BRDA01036731.1:2351-13255 GCA_036984385.1 Crenuchus spilurus | reverse complement strand
TACAATATGCCAAACGGTGATAGTATTAGATATAAACAGCAGGAAAAAATTCAAACACAAGAGACAAACAACTTAGCCACGAGCACAGAGCAAAGTTCGGGTTGCCAGATCCTCTGTTTATTATATTACATTTTAATAACAAAATGTAAAAGTTAATATCCATCCATTCATCCTTATAGGACCTACCCATCCATCCATCCATCCATCCATCCATCCTTATAGGACCTACCCATCCATCCATCCATTCATCCATCCATCCTTAAAGGCTCTATCTATCCATCCATCCTTATAGCACCTATCCATCCATCCATCCATCCTTATAGGATCTATCCATCCATCCTTATAGCACCTATCCATCTATCCATCCATCCTTATAGGATCTATCCATCTATCCATCCATCCTTATAGGATCTATCCATCCACCCATCCTTATAGGACCTACCCATCCATCCATCCATCCATCCATCCTTATAGGACCTACCCATCCATCCATCCATTCATCCATCCATCCTTAAAGGCTCTATCTATCCATCCATCCTTATAGCACCTATCCATCCATCCATCCATCCTTATAGGATCTATCCATCCATCCATCCATCCTTATAGGACCTACCCATCCATCCATCCATCCTTATAGGACCTACCCATCCATCCATCCTTAAAGGCGCTATCTAGTCATCCATCCTTATAGCACCTATCCATCTATCCACCCATCCTTATAGGATCTATCCATCTATCCATCCATCCTTATAGGATCTATCCATCCACCCATCCTTATAGAACCTACCCATCCATCCATCCATCCATCCTTATAGGACCTACCCATCCATCCATCCATTCATCCATCTATCCTTAAAGTCTCTATCTATCCATTCATCCTTATAGCACCTATCCATCTATCCATCCATCCATCCTTATAGGATCTATCCATCCATCCATCCAACCTTATAGCACCTATCCATCTATCCATCCATCCTTATAGGATCTATCCATCCATCCATCCATCCTTATACACAGTAAATATGCCAGTGTTAAAACAACACTATTAGAGTTAAATTAACACTGAGAGTGTTACATTTTCACACCCTCTGTGTTAATTTAACTCTAATAGTGTTGATTTAACACTGGCAGATTTACTGTGTAGGACCTACCCATCCATCCATCTATCCTTATAGGACCTACCCATCCATCCATCCATCCTTATAGCACCTATCCATTTATCCATCCATCCTTATAGGATCTATCCATCCATCTATCCTTATAGGACCTACCCATCCATCCATCCATCCTTATAGGACCTACCCATCCATCCATCCATCCATCCTTAAAGGCGCTATCTAGCCACCCATCCTTATAGCACCTATCCATCTATCCATCCATCCTTATAGGATCTATCCATCTATCCATCCATCCTTATAGAATCTATCCATCCACCCATCCTTATAGGACCTACCCATCCATCCATCCATCCTTAAGGACCTACTCATCCATCCATCCATTCATCCATCCATCCTTAAAGGCTCTATCTATCCATTCAAAGTAAATATTTACTAAATGTGTCAGAACAAAAAGCACAAACAGCTTTAGCATAACTGAGCAATAGTTTGTCATTGTGGTCTGCTGTTTGCACTGCCAACATCAAATATTTCTCTGTCAGGCATTTTAGAACTGAATTTGTACCAAAAATGAAAGGGCCAGATTAACGGAGCTCGAAATTATATCAATACCTGTCTCATGGTAAAATTGTATCTTATTTATATAACTGCCTGACTTCACCGATTCAGGAGACACCCTTGATTCTGCGGTTTGGGAGAGAGAGCTGTGAATAAACTGAAACCGAATTTGGGAGAATATGTTTATACAACTCCTTTGAAGAGAGACCAAACAAGGCTTGATTCTGACCCTTATTGTAATTTGTGCACTAGTAATACAATTGACACACTAATGCATTTATCACAAACTTATCATTAGTTGGCCAGAGGAGGATGGGTCCCCCATGTGAGTCTGGTTCCTCCCAAGGTTTCTTCCTCCAGCTCTGAGGGAGTTTTCCCTTGTCACCGTTGCCGTTGGCTTGCTCACCGGGGATTAGGGATTAATGATTTGATGTTTGTTATGACTGACCCTGTAAAGCTGCTTTGTGACATCAGATGTAAAAAGCGCTTTATAAATAAATCTGATTTGATTTGATTTGAATGCATATGTTTCGGGAATGCCCTGTTGTCTATAAGCTCAGGTGTGAGGTAGCCTCATTGCTCTCTGGTCTTTTTCTCCCTATTTCCTCTTCACACCATCTTTGTTTCTGGCGATTCTCAGTTGCAGCTCTCCTTCCACACTGCAGATTTATTTTGGCTGCTCTCCTCTGTTTTAAGCAAGTTGTAAACCTGATATCCCATTACAGTAGGTCTGGATGTTGATTGTCCTGTATATTGTTGTCCACAAGAGGTCATGTGGTAGGTTCCAGGGTGCATCAAGTAAAACAATTGAAAGTTGGTCTTCTATTATTATTATTATTATTATATTTACTCCTGATTATCTCGCAGTGTTCTTTAGTGGCCAATTAACCCCGCCCCTTTTATCAGCTCTCCCTATCATTATCACTTGTAATGTCCCTGACTCTCTTGGGAGGGGGCAGATGAGCACAGGCCTTGTCCGATATTAGTGACGTCAAGCCCCTTTTTATCTGAACGCCTGGCGATACATTGACGCCTGGCACCTAGTACGCTCGGAGGAAAGTGCAGATCCCCGGTTCTGATGGACTGCCCAGCAGATGCCAGAGTCAGTCATCATTGTTTATAGTGCTAGGGTGAGTGCGCCATCTTGCCCACCCAATGAGAGAACACGACCAGTTCTGCTCTCGTGAGGACCCGGCTATCAAGACCAAGCAGCATGATCAGGATTCCAACTTGTGATCTTCAGAAGAAGATGAGTCAAAGGGTCAAAGAGTTTGGTAACACTTTATAATAACTTTCATTAATAAGTCATTAACTAATGATTAATTACTGTGAATAAATCATTAGTTCATTAGAATCTGAACATATGTTTATAAATGACAGTTCATGTAGTTACTAATGATTGTATTCATTATTACAAATTGTTAACAAATCATTAGTAAATCATTAGTAAATCATCTGTTAATGAAATTCTCATGAACTAATGATTTGTTCACAGTTATTAATCTTTAGTTAACGAGCTATTAATGAAAGTTATTATAAAGTGTTACCGAGTTTATTAATGGAGTAAAAGAATAACAGGCACTCTCAGCATCACCGCAACCAGACTGAACTATCTGAACTGACTGCATCTATCATGTGACTCCTTTCCATATCCTGATTGGTTTAGAGTCCTGAACCATTAATATTGTAGCAAAGATAATCAACATATATACATAAATGTACAAAAACAGGAAGCTGATCACATAATACTTTCATTAGTCTTGTGAAACCTGCCCTGATGGGATTACTCAATTTTAAGACTGTCCATTTTACATCTAAAAGGGTGCAATAGTAGTATATCCTCTTTTGATAAACAGGAACAGGTGACAACAATCAAGGGCGGGGCTAGACAAGACAGAACTCTTAAAGTGACATGACAAAACCAGACATAAAGACAGATCGTGACAGTTGAGTTTTTAACATATTCAAAGATTCCAGTGCTGAGAGGTAAACATGCTGATCACCAAGCCACCGTGCTGCCCTGACTATTACAGTAAAATGGTTTTTGTACTGCTGGTTTTAATGTTATGGCTGGAGTTTTGATTCCATACTTTACTATATACATTTAACATTAATTATTTATTCTCCAGAAGAGAGATGTAAAAATGAGTGTTTGGTACAGGAAATAACAGTATTTCACTCACACAGAAGCTATGTATGGTATAGCTTAGGCAGGAAGAGAGGATGAAGAGGTGGGTGTTTAAAAACAAGACTTTAATACAAAACGAGCACAAACTAAGCACAGTGGCTAACACAAAACAAAGTGGAGGCTGTGGCAATACTGAAACGTACAACTGTGATTCACCTACTTACACGCACATTCACCATCATTTAATGACTGACAAGGGACTCAGAAACACGAGGGAGCTAAAAAGCAAACACTAATAAACGCATGATGGACACATGATGTGAACAAGACACATGGAAAACATAAACAAGATAATGTTGCAGTTGTGCTGGTTGGCAGCGCTTGTTTTTGGACGGCATAGATGCAGAGATAATGTACAGATAAGCACAGATGGCTTTGACACTGCTCTGCTGAAGGATCTGTGAGTACCGTACACTACATCACTTAGTGCTGAAGGAAGCAAGAGGACAGTTAAGTGACAGGCACACCTCTGTGTGGTGAACGGCTTCAGCACACATTACCATCACAGACGTCTCGGCCTGTCCAGGTAACTGCTGTCTGCTTTAGATGAAACGTTTCTGACGTTTCCACAGAAAGCAAACAGGTGTGAGTGTCTATTATTTATAAAATCTGTATATTAGCTTTGTTCAGGGGTGGAGAACAACAGATTCTGTCACAAGTTAGATTTTTCTGCTCAAACACACAATATTCATATTTAATCACCATGCACTGTAAAAAAAACTGTAAAGTTTACAGTAAAATCCTGGCAGCAGAGTTGACCATAACATCCACAGCTGCAGTGACATTACAGCATGTGCTTTGGCTACAGTTACAGTTATACTCAAGAACTGTTTTTACAGTACATTACTGTGAATAAAGCAGATTTACACTGTAAAAAGAATATTTACAGTAAAACTGTGGATGTAAAGTAATTTTACTGTAATAAATACACGTCCTGTGCTTGATTAATTTAGTGTATAAATTTAATACTGGAATAATGATTTATTCTCCAATTTAGTGTAATTTAGTTTTATACACATGTCTGGTATTCACTGTTACAGAAGCTAAAATAAGCTTGGAATAATTACTTTAAAAAAATAGTGTTTAAGTAGTAGTTTACATTTTTTAGTGTCACGGTTCTGTATATATGCATTCTGTTGACACCAGTGTTAATTTTGACAGGTGATTTTGATTTAGTTTTAGTCCTAATCTTCTGACTAAAATGTATATTAGTTTTTGTCAAATTTTCGTCATTTAGTTATTATTGGTTTTAGTCTAGTTTTAGTCAATTAAATGTTTAAAATATTTAATCTAATTTTAGTTGTATTTTTTAGTTATACTATTTTAAATTAGAGCTATTTTAGACTACTTACTGTTATTTTAATAAAACAATAGTCTTTAATTTTTGTTTTTGTGAGCTTGACGTACTTTATTTATTTATTTTTTTTTTTATTTTAAATTTTATTTTATTTTATTATTTATATATATATATATATATATATATATATATATATATATATATTTTTTTTTTTTTATATAACTTTTTTTATTTATTTTTATAAATAAACTTCTGTGACATTTTCATTTTGTTTTTATTCGTTGACGAAAAAAGTCAAATACTTTTAGTCATAGTTTTCGTTTTAAAATATTAGTTTTTATTTAGTTCTCGTCTCGTTTTTGTTGTGAAAAAATGGTCGTCAATGAATATTTTTTGTCATAATTATCGTTAATGAAATTAACACTGTTGTTGACATTACACATATCTGTGCATTAGAATGCAGCACTATTATACTTGTCTTTATATTTTCCTATGTATTTATATATGCTTATATTTATAATAATTATAGTCATATTAGAATATAGACTGTTACAGTTGTCTTATATTTGTATATTTATTAGCTGTATTGCACGGTGCTGCTATTTGCACTTCTGACCAATGACAACAGTGTTTAAACTCGGTCTAATCTGACTTTGGCACATTTTCACTGACATGTTCTAAAGTGTGCTCTACTGAGTACTGAGTGCTGAACTCTAAACTGAAATGTAAAAGTATTCAGACGCTGCTTCTAATGAGTGAACTCAGCTACTTTAATTTGCGTCCGTGGCTGATACCGATGTTCAGTTTCATGCAGTGAGTGTGAACTATCTCCATATAAAAGCATCAGACATGAGCCTAAGGTCACCATACACAATGCCAAGCAAAGCCCCCCAGTGTTGGCTTATGGAGCACTGGAACTGTGTTCTCTGGAGTGATGGAGATCCATCCAATACCTCGGAGGAGAGTTGGATGTTTTTGTGATCCAAAACTAATCATCCAGAAATGAGTTCCAGACCTGGACTAGTTTTTCTTTTCACCTGAGAGTCAGCTCTCTGCCTAGGGCTGATTTCAGAAAATCACCCATCACTGTGATTAGCGTTACAGACGCACCTTCTCTTTAAGTGTTTTTATTTATTTATTTATTTATTTATTTATTTATTTATTTATTTATTTCCTACACTGTAAATAAACACTGAAGTCATCCAGACTCTGAGTGAACACATAATGAATCATGTAGTAAACTTAAAAGTGTTAAACAAACCAAAACATGTTTTAGATTTTACTTCAAAGTAGACACACAACTGATGTCTCAAACACATTAAGAGGCAAGAAATGCAAGTCATGAGCTCTTGACAAGACCCAGCTGTTAACTGAAAGCCATTCCAGGTGACTACCTCATAAAGCTGACTGAGAAAATGCCAAGAAAGCTGCATCTAAGCAAGAGGTGCCTACTGTGAAGAATGTCAAATATAAACATATTCTGGTTTGTTTACTTGTTTGTTTACTAAATAATTACAGATGTGTTTATTTATAGTTTGGATGACTTTAGTATTAACCTACAATACAGAACATTTTTAAATAATAAAAAAACATGGAACGTCCAGAAGATGAGCCCATACTTTTGACTGGTACTGTATGTATGTATGTATATACAGGAGGTCCTGCGGTAATTTCTTCTTTTTTTCTGTTATTTTAATTATGTCTGCATGCACCATGTCTCCATTTTTCTTCCTCTGAGAACATTATAGACTGAATAATCTATAGTTTTTTAGCTAAATCAGAGGTCTTCTGATCATTTTAGTCCCGTCTGTAAGCAAATATACACAGTAAATCTGCCAGTGTTAAATCAACACTATTAGAGTTAAATTAACACTGGGAGTGTTACATTTTGACACCCTCAGTGTTAATTTAACTCTAATAGTGTTGATTTAACACTGGAATATTTACTGTGTATGCGTTTCTCCAGGTTGACGTTGTCTTCCGTTGGAAAATCAAGAGTTTTTACTGCTGTATTTAGTCTTTTAATGCACCGAACCACCAAAAACCTTCACAGACCAACACATATTAAAGCCTTTGAAAAGTCACTTAATACTTAAATAAAAGAAGATCTTCTTTATAATAACTACAGGAGTGAGTTTATAAGGTTTGACCAACACTAATGACTGTCACGTGATAATATGTGTCATTTATACCCATGACTGTGATTATACTCACTCGTATAAGTCTTATTATTATATAATAATGTTTTCTTGTCTTTATTGTGGATGTTTGTTTCTCCACAGAAAGCTCAGGTAGAGTTTAATGGAGTCTGAACACAGGACTTTTAACCCTGAGGAGAGGTGGACTGTTAAAAACAGACGCCCTGATAAATGAATCCAATCCTAATAAAGATTTACAATAAAATGAATGTTTAAATTTAGTAAATAAAGTAAAGCACATTAGAGTCTGTGATAAAAAGTCTAAACCTGGTCTGGTTGATCTTTTCAGCCTGCAGAACAACAACGTTAGAGCCATGCTGAGTGTCATGACTCTATTAGAATAGTTAGCGGCGTTTAGCTGATTGCTAGCTCAGTAATGCTTTGCGGCTCATAATCTGAAACGATGCTGCAGTGCGATGAACAGTTTGAAGGTAGATCTGCATGTGTGAATTTTCGCCCTGTGGAGAGCAGATCTACTGGTAGTTCATTCAGTTTAATAAAAGCATAAATATGTTTGTGCAGGAGCCGAGCTCATTAGCTGGTTTGCTCGTTAGCTGGTTTGCTCGTTAGCTGGTTTGCTCATTAGCTGGTTTGCTCGTTAGCTGGTTAGCTCGTTAGCTGGATGCATTTTCCCCATAAGAATACATGTAAAACTGATTAATCCGTGTCAGCCGGCCAATATACAGTATACTTTAATATGCTAAATAATGTGTTTATATGGGTTTTTAAAACATAAACGAGACGACGACGGTGCTCGTGTAGGCTGGCGGCTAAGGAGGACAGGAGGACGGGCGTACGTGTATGGCATGGTTACACTTATCATATGAAAAGTAAAAGTAAAATGTATCTAACTTTCTTGTTCACTACCTTTTGCTGTCTTTGTGTCACTTTCACTAGCACTTTCACTGGACAGCGGTCAAAGGTAATGACTGACCTCTTCTTCTACGCTAGCATCTAGGGGATGCTACGACCGCCGCGCCCCTAGCGGTTGGCATACTTGAACTAATTTAGGCTACTCGTTAGCTGGAATTTTACTCGTTACCTGGAACAAAAATATTCCGAGATCTCGACTCGTTACCTGGAATACTCGTTAGTAGCGATGCTCGTAAGTAGGGTTACCACTGTATTATGTAAATATAATAATATACACTTACTGTGACCCTCCGGCCTGATGCTGCATCTCAGGTCACGCCCCTCTGCTTTGTGCCTCAGGCCTTCTGCTAGTGTGCTGTCAAATCTCCACATGCGTCTGTCCACATCATGTCCGTGCCCCCAGTCACAGCCACGGTATGTCTTATGTCCTGTCTAAAGTTCACAGCCATGTTCGTATTCCCTCTGTGAAGCCCTTCATATGTCTGAGTCTCACGTCCGTCATTTTATGACTTCTATGTGAGGGTTAAGTTGTGTGTGTGTTGTCATTACGATTTGCAGTAAGTCAAGTGTGCTTGAGTATCACCTCCACAGCCTGTTTGTTTTGGATGAATAAAACACAGTTTCTAGACTCCGCCTCCTCATCTGCACCTGCACTCTAACACAGAAATAAACAACAACAGACTTTGCTAAATTTACCTGCCTTTGACCTTGTTTACATTACTAAACCATTATTTTAGACACAAAATCAAGCAAAAAATACTGACACTTATCATTTCACATTATTTTTAAACATTTTCAAACATTTTTATTTACATATTTCTCCACCAAACTTACCCCTTTTACTAATTTGCATCTTTTTAAAAATTAGTTCTAGCTTTTATTTTTAAAAGTTCCCTATTCCACTGACTTAATACTAATTATTTTAATTCAGCTTCTTCATACAGGTGGTTAACGGGTTATTTTGTAGAGTTTTTGTTTCAGGATTACAGAATTTTAAAGCTTTTAGGCTAATAAACTGTTTAATATTTGGCTAAAAATGATCAGAATGATTTATAATTAAATTAATAATTAAAGAACACTGCAGTAAATAAAGTGAACTCTGGTTCAGTATATATTTAGCTATTAAATATTATATATTAATTAAAATTCCAATCGTTTTAGACCTTTTAGTGTTTTTAAAGTTTTAATATGTTGTTTTTTTAACTTATGATGAATTATCACACCCAGACATTTATTTTCAGACACTCTTTCTATTTCCACCTCACTGATCATAGTTTTAATATATTTAGACAGAAAGTGTAACCGTGTATGTATGGAGGCCGCTGAGGCCTGGACCCAGTCATGTGACCTGAAGGTTGCTGATTCGATTGTCATGACTGAAGTGCCTAAGGCACCTAATCCCAAACTGCTGCCTGGGTACTGTGGATAGTGCTGGCACTACAGTGTACATGTATGGGTTAAATGCCAGCACAATGGTCAGTGATTGTGCACATTCAGTTACTCTTACAATTGCACTGTTAGTTTTCATATTAGTCTTAAAATTAAACATTTATGTATAATGAATTAGCATCATGCTCCTGGCATAGGATATGAATAATTAAGTACATGACAAGTGAATGTATGTATAATTAAAGGGAAAGAGCAGTCAATGTGCTTATAACCACTTTTTTTTCAGCACAATTTGAAGACTAATTGGCATTTGGCCATGTATCAGGTCGTGAAGAGAAATTAAAGATGATTTTGTTTGATTATTGCAGATCTAAAGCTGTAGAAGGTTCATGCGAGTGAATGGAGATCTGTGAGAAAAGAATCAAAGAAGCTTTGATAGCCACAGACTGCGTAAGTGAAGCTTTTGAAGCTTGGCTATAAGACAAACGTCTGACAAATCCAAAAGAAGCTACACTGTAACTAATTACTGTAAAACTACAGACAAATTACAACAGTAACACACTGTGTTTGGTAAAAATCTGTAATACTGTAAATAGCAAGGCTGGAGATTGATGACATATGACACCAGAGGTGTCAAGTAATGAAGTACAAATACTTTGTTACTGTACTTAAGTAGAAATTTTGGTTATTTATACTTTACCTGAGTAATTATTTTCAGACGACTTTTTACTTCTACTTACTTACATTTTCATGTAATTATCGGTATTTTCTGCTCCTTACATTTTAAAAACAGCCTCGTTATTTCTACATATTTCATTTCTGTTTGTCATCATTTAAAAAACATCCTCTCCAGATAAACTGCACCATCCAGAAAGAGTGAATGTGATTGTGGTTGGATGATAAGTATAAACATATACCATTCTGATACCCTATTGGTAAGCCATCCATCACACATGCAAGGGTTCTTTCCATGGTGAAAGGGTTCTTCAGATAGATGAGGTATGTATTGTAGATGTTTCTATACAGAACCTTTTTGAAAATTGTTCTATGTAGCCCCAAAAGGGTTCTGCTGTAGTTATGATGTCAAGCTTTAAAAATAGAGGAACCTCACTACTTTCCCAAGAAATCTAACTATTCCTTATACGACATCTACCAAGATGTTTCTTCGAAAAACTTTTACGAAGATGGATCGTGGTTTTTTCCAAGGAGATAAAAATTTCGAACTGTAGTATTGATGTCGTCTTGGGAAAACCCCGATGTATCTTGTTAAAAGTTTTTCCAAGACA
>BRDA01036713.1:2283-17215 GCA_036984385.1 Crenuchus spilurus | reverse complement strand
AAAAAAAATACCACTGATATACAGTAGATACTGTAGCTACATCAGATTGCTTAAAATGAAGCTACAGTAGAAATAAGTCAAAACATCATCCTATATACAGGTGAGGAAAATAAGTATTTGAACACCCTCCGAATTTGCAGGTTCTCCCGCTTAGAAATCATGGAGGGATCTGAAATGTTCATCTTAGGTGCCTGTCCACTGTGAGAGACATAATCTAAAAGAAAAAAATCCGGAAATCACAATATATGAAGTATTTGAACACCTGTGAAAATCAATGTTAATATTTGGTACAGTAGCCTTTACAGAGCTCAAACATTTCCTGTAGTTTTTCACCAGATTTGCACACACTGCAGCAGGGATTGTGGCCCATTCCTCCACACAGATCTTCTCCAGATCAGCCAGGTTTCTGGGCTGTCACCAAGAAACACAGAGTTTGAGCTCCCTCCAAAGATTTTCTATAGGGTTTAGGTCTGGAGGCTGGCTAGGCCACTCCAGAACCTTGATATGCTTCTTACGGATCCACTCCTTGGTTATCCTGGCTGTGTGCTTTGGGTCATTGTCATGTTGGAAGACCCAGCCACGACCCATCTTCAATGCTCTAACTGAGGGAAGGAGCTTGTTCCCCAAAATCTCACAATACATGGTCCCGGTCATCCTCTCCTTAATACAGTGCAGTCATCCTGTCCCATGTGCAGAAAATCACCCCCAAAACATGATGCTTCTACCCCCATGCTTCACAGTAGGGATGGTGTTTTAGGGAGGGTACTCATCATTCTTCGTCCTCCAAACACAGCGAGTGGAATTAAGACCAAAAAGTTCTATTTTGGTCTCATCTGACCACAGCACTTTCTCCCATGACTTCTCTGGATCACCCAAATGGTCATGGGCAAACTTAAGAGGGGCCTGGACATGTGCTGATTTAAGCATGGGAACCTTCCTTGCCATGCATGACTTTAAACCATGACGTCTTAGTGTATTAGCCACAGTAACCTTGGAAACAGTGGTGCCAGCTCTCTTCAGGTCATTGACCAGCTCCTCCCATGTAGTTTTGGGCTGATTCCTCACCTTTCTTAGGATCATTGATACACCATGAGGTGAGATCTTGCATGGAGCCCCAGTCAGAGGGAGATTGACAGTCATGTTTAGCTTCTTCCATTTTCTAATAATTGCTCCAACAGTTGATCCTTTTTCACCAAGCTGTTTGGCAATTGCCCCATAGTCCTTTTCAGCCTTGAGAAGGTTTACAATCTTGTCTCTGGTGTCTTTGGACAGCTCTTTGGTCTTGGCCATGTTAGTAGTTGGGAGTCTTACTGATTGTGTGGGGTGGGCAGGTGTCTTTATGCAGCTATCAACCTCAAATAGGTGCTTCTAATTTAGAATGATAAGTGGAATGGAAGTAGACTTTTTAGAGGTGGACAAACAGATCTTTGAGGGCCAGAATGTTTGCTGATTGGCAGATGTTAAAATACTTATTTGCAGCAGTAACACAAATAAATTATTTAAAAAATCATACATTGTGATTTCCAGATTTTTTTTTTTAGATTATGTCTCTCACAGTGGACATGCACCTAAGATAAAAACTTCAGACCCCTCCATGATTTCTAAGTAGGAGAACTTGCAAATTTGCAGGGTGTTCAAATACGTATTTTCCTCACTATATATATATATATATATATATATATATATTAGATGTACCTTCTGTGTAAAGTGTTTCTTTATGTTGTCAAGGTTAATTATCAATCCTAACAAAGCTAATACAATAAATTAAGAGATCAGAGACATGAAAACTATCACATTTGTGTTAGATTTCCTCAGCAGAATGTATCAGACTCATGCAATCTCTTAAATAAAACCATCAGTTTGCAGTCAGCTCTTTCCAGATCCTCAGGCAAATGAGGAACAGACACTTCCAAACCCAAAGCTGGCTAAATGACAGCACACCTGCACTAAAACATGTTTTGTTGATTGGCTGATTGGACATAGACCTGCAGGGAACTTCTGTTCCTCAAATTCTTCACAAACATGTACAGTCTTTTGCAATCGTTGGGCTCTCTAGGTGAAAATAAGTGAATCCGTCTTCTACAGTGTACAGTGTACAGTGTACAGAGGTCAACTTCCTTAAAAAGCTGTACATTAATATATTCATCTTGGAGATTCATAGTGAAGTCTTACAGTATATACTGAGGCAATGGCCTTTTCACCACATATGTGGTTCTAGTCACATTACCCCAAAGTCAAGGTCCATTATAAATTCAAAGGATATTCTTAGAAAACAACTGCACAGTCACTGGCTTGCGTCCATGTTCAGTAACTTTACTTAGGAAGCACATTTGGTTCTGATCATGTTATAAAGAATTTATTTGATATATTGGCTCCACTCTTCCTGTCTTAACTCCAGACTTTTACATTTTTTTTTACTGTTTTAACAAGTTCAGTTGAAGATACAAATATTATTCCTGGAGTGACCCTTTAACCCACAAGAGTTGTTTAGGATGCTGTGAACAAGCCAAATGACTGGTTCAAGATTTTAATAGTGGCTTGAAACATTTGTCTGATGTTAAAAACATCTTTTAATTTACATTTTATACCTTGGGTGGCTAAAATGAACTTTTTATCTGACATTGTAAGCACAAATGTCACACTAGTACTTCACACCACTTTTCTTTCATATGACTGGACATCAACGATCAAAAAGTCAGGATTAATTTTCACATGGCATTAAATTAAACTGCTCTAGGAAGATTGGGTGGAGTTAAACTCTTGTAGAATGATCACAAAAAATCACAAATTTAAAACAAGCTGACTACAGCTTAGTTTGCCTACACCAAAGATCACATAACATTAAAACTAGTTAATATGGTGCTGCTAATATGAATAATATGCTGTTGATCCTCCTCATGTCACCAGCTCTGATCCACCACATCATGGACTCTGTAAGACCTCTGAAGCTCTCTTGTGGTATCTGACATCAAGATGTTAGTCCTTTAATCCTTTAAAGCCTGTAATTTGTGAGGTGGAACCAAAGAGTATTAGATTTGCTGTTTCAGTACATTCCACAAATGTTCAATCAGACTGAGATTTGGAGAATTTGGGGGCACTGTTGGCGAGGAGCAGCCAACAAGCCTTACCACTTCAGCAATGAACCCAGTTGTCTGGCCATATCTCTCCGGCCCCTGGTTGAAGATGTTCATGTCTGCATACTTATATATTTTGTCCAGGTTTACTCTCCCAGACCTTCATATGCACCATTGTTGAGTGGTATTAATGTTGTGGTTGATCAATAGAAGGACTTAATGTAGAACAGACATGGGGGGAAATTTGCCTCCATATAGTGGTGTTAAGTAAATAATTGCATTTAAAAAATGTTTAAAATGGTTGTCACTGTTAGCTCAATATACTCCCCTCTTCAAAGAAACACATCACATTTGTGGGATGTCATTTTTACTCTCCAAGTCATGGATGCAGCTGTAGTGTGAGTTTTTCAGATAGATAACTTCATGCTCATTAGCACACACTTAAAGCCTCCGTCAAGGTCGCGGGTGTCGTTCAGATGCTCTGCATGGGGTCTGAGTGTTGGGAAGGAGCTGTGCACTAAAAATAAGCAGCAGAAAAAGGTTGTATTTATCTCATGAATATGCATAAGCAGAATGTAGCCCTTTGGTGACGGAGATGGAAACATCAGGCTGTTAATGCAGAACGCTTCTTTTCTCTGCAGCAGTTAATTCCATTAGATAGAGCTAAATAAAGAGATTTGGCAGTAAGAGGCCACGCAAATCACTGCTGGAAGCACTTCCTCTCTCTAACCAGGCTTTGCACATTGAAAGATACACACATAATATGAAGAAAGGGAAAATGAGATGGCAGTAACTGGGAGTTATAGACCAAAATGAATCATTGCCTATATGTTTTGAGTAATTTGGAGGAAAAGTTGAGTCATAAACACTGACACATAATAGTCAGTGAATAACTCACGTAACTGAAAATTGAAGTTCTGCAAGTGTTTTGAGTCATACAGGTTCTTATAGTGAGCTGAAAGGAAAACTGCAGGGTGTTTATTGGGATTATTTTACTGTTGGTATTGGTGTCTGTATGGGTTATTATGAATCAGAGGCTCTTTCAGAAAGCTCTGTTAGATACAACACTTAGACCAATGATGATACAAAGCATTCATTTTTATGTAACATGAATGTAGCAACCATGCCAAAGTTCATTTTACCAGTCCAGAAAACATCAAATGAGCCACAACATTAATATCACTATCTGAGGAAGCAAATAACACTGATCATCTTTATCAAGGATGAATGTGAAGGTCTGTGATATATCTGATGGTAAGTGATGTGTTGAATGCTGGAGAAAACTATGGAAATGTGCAGACCTTTGTCTCTTTGATAATAACAAAATAGTTATGACCAGAACCTTTAGACCCAAGAAGTCTGATTTGTTGGAACA
The DNA here is from genome assembly GCA_036984385.1 of Crenuchus spilurus. NCBI lineage: Eukaryota > Metazoa > Chordata > Actinopteri > Characiformes > Crenuchidae > Crenuchus > Crenuchus spilurus. The sequence goes on along the minus strand of BRDA01036713.1, from coordinate 12,766 downwards.
ACAATTCAGAGAGGTCAGCTCCACCTCACAACTTACAGGACTTGCTGCTGCTAACATCTTGATGCTCAACACCATCAGAGGTCTTGTAGAGATTATGACTCAGTACATCAGAGCTGCTTTGGTGGAGCACAAAGGACCAGTGGTGTATTAGCAAAACAGTTTTAATGTTATGGCTGATTAGTGTATTCATTTTATGTTAGGCCAGCCTAACATATGAACTCAAATAAGCCACTTCCCTTTCAATTCTGTCCATTTCTGTATGGACATAAATGATGTCAAATAAATGTTCAATAAAAAACTTCATTGTTTACACAAACTTTTTGAAACATCAGCATCTTTTTTATTCAACTTTTGGAATGTTTCAACCTTGGTTTGAAGCTACTTTTTTATAGCTGTAACATTAAGTTTGACATACTTAACCATAAATATTGCCCAAAGCTATATTAATAGAAAATTACATTTTAGTCTTGCAATATACCAATACTGATTATGACATTCTGTGGCATGGTGGCTTAGTGGTTAACATGTTCACCTCTGAGTACTGAGGACTTGGGTTCAAGTCCTCATCTGGGTGGAGTTTAAATCTGCTCCTGATTTTCTCCCACAGTCCAGAAACATGGGATGAACTCTAAATTACCCTGGTGTGTGTATGAATGTATTTGTGTATACATATTGTGATTGATGCAGTCGTCCAGGTGGATGATTGCCTCCAGCTGAGCGTACGCTGTGCACAATTGGCTGATGCCTCTCGCTTGTGTGTGGTTGAGTTTAAGTGTTTAAATAGAGCATGCTGATTGTGTCCTTGGGTATTAGAAAGGTACTTTATAAGGGTAACAATGATTCAGTAAAAAAAGAAATACTAATATATTATGGTTATAGACTCACAGTAGATACTATAGTAAACTGCAAATACATGTGAAACATTCTATCTGGTCCAAATCTGTTTTTTCACAAAATATGTGACCCGCCTGGGAAAACCCAGTCAAAGTAATGTTCCCCCCCCCCAAATATGAGCCATATGCATATTTGGAAAGAGTACTGTTAAATGAATCCTCATACAAAATTTCAGCCAGTTGTCTCTTATACTTTACATGATATAGCATTCAGAGGTATAACTTACTGAAACTCAACTCAGTTTATTTGTGTCACAAGATATTAATTATGGTAGCCAAGAAGACCCAATGCGCTGCAGATTCACAAACATGCTGCAAATACAAAAACACTCATCAAAATTACAACACGAGCACTACATTTAACAAATGCGCTAAAAAAATCACAACACAAAGTAAGTATTTCCAGGGGACACTTAAAGGATGTGGGATCATATATGGGAATGCCATACATAAACAGAATCGGCATAAATTAATACTGAAAGATGACTGACCTGCCCACGTTTGGTGGATGGATACATGAGCTCAAATATTTTTCTTCAGTGAAGCCGATTGACACCCAAAAAACTTGTGTACCTCCACGGTAGAAGTAGTTCTACATCAGGATTCGAGGGGACATGGAAACACATTTTTTAGGTACAATCTGCAATTTCACTGAATGGCTTACTGCACAAAAACAACTTTTTTGGTGAGTTTTAAGTTTTGTTTTTGATAAAGTTTTTGTACTATAATATATATTTGAGACTACTATCTTTTATTTACAGCAATAAAGCCAAGCGGCTAATTTTTGTGACTAATGTTAGTGATAGACTGAACAATACAATATCTCAATAAGTTACTCTGGCTGGGTTTTCCCAGCTTTATTTTCTGTTTTCAGGGTTTAGTGGTGAGGTGTTCAAATGAACAGCAGTATGGAAAACAGAACTCATAATGGAGCTATCACAATCTTTTTAGTTATGAGCTCATTGGACCAATATGAAAAATATTATCAAAAACTGCTAACTGTAAGCATATTTGAAAGCACTGGATGCATTCATAATATTAAATGAGTAATATATTGCTAACAACTTTACAGAATTGAAGAAAAAATGTCTTCTAAATAATATTGGGTAACATTGGTCCTTTCTTTATTAACTGTTCACTGGCTGCATTCAAAGCTACTATGATTGCAGAATGCACTACTATTTTAGGGCAATATATTTACATAGTATTTAATATAGTGGTATATATAGTATTTATAATGGAAAACAAATTCATCACTCAATCATTTCTGGTTAATAAAACAGTTTATCCCTTTCGTGAGTGAATGACCTCACTCTCTGCTGTAGTATGCCTCTTGGAGTTTCTCAGCTCTGCCTTTCAGACCCCGAAGACGGAGAGATCATTTTCCACACTGTTAACTCTGCACACTGCACAGATGGAGTGAGCTCCTGAAGGGCAAAGTGCAGCTAATCCAGCAGAAATTTGAGATCCCTCAACAAAATGCATTTTAACTCAAGATGAGAAAACCTGTGACTGCAACTCAGAGAAATATTTTTAAATCTATTTAATGTTTATGCAACAAAGTGAGTCTTTTGAAAAACATTTGCTAACTGTAGCAAGTGTTGTTCTGAGAATACAATGAGCCTCTTTCCCAGCGACACAGTTTTCAACAGAAACAGTGAAATGTCTACATAAAAGTGGATCAGAATGCTTAAAAATCATTCTGAGACGTCAGTTCCTTAGCATAATTGGCTAACACAACATTTGGGTAGGTTAGCTTTTGACAGTTATTCACAGACTGTGTTTTGCTTTTTGACTTATTCCTGTGTGACAGCAGTCAGTTTGTATTCAAAGTCCATGGTTGTCATACATTGCATAAATAGAATAGAATAGAATGCCTTTATTGTCACTATACACATATACACATGTACAAAGAGACTGAAAGCCACTCTTTTACTGCGCATACATGTACGTAATACATACAACATACACTCTAGCTCTATAAACAATTTTGGTAACACTTTATAACAACTTTCATTAACCCCCCAGCACTATGTCATTAAAAAGACGTTGAAAAAACATCCATGCTGTTTGTTGAAACTACGTTCCATTTTAGTTGAAAATAAAAGGTGAAAAGATGTCTTTTTCTAGTGGTTGAAAAGACGTTTATATGAAGATGTGTAAGAAACAGCCAATAAGAATTTTTAATGCAATTGCTGGGCCATTTGTTTTGGAGATTTAATTACCAAAATCAGACAAATCCATTTTTTGTGCATGGGAAAAATCCTGTTGATTGAGGATTATACCACGTGGCAAAAAATCAAGATTTTCATGTTTCCTCTTACTTATTTTAAAATATTTTCAAAACATTCATATTGAGAAGTTATTTTGGAAATAAAGGCACTTAGAAAAATGGAATTACCCAAATTGCTAGCACCTGCACTACACACAGACAGACTTGCTTAATAAACGCATTGCTGCACTCATTACTGACATATTAATGACTTCATCATAACCACTATATGGCCCTCGGGTTAATAAATGTTCATTTATTAATTTCATTTATGAAGGAAACCTAGCTTCAGCTTAATGTTACCATACAAAAAAAAACAACACACACTGCTTGTCTGTGCCCCATTTCAAATGGACCATTTCACATTACAAAACCAGCTAACAGACCAACTCACATTACAAACCCAGCTAACAGACCAATTCACATTACAAACCCAGCTAACAGACCAATTCACATTACAAACCCAGTTTGAGCCTCAGAACTCCTGTTTAACTCAGCTGCTCCGCTACAACATGCTAGCTAGGCTAACACGGACAAGCTAATTTGGCCTGAACATTAGCTGCTGGAAACTTAACCTTGTAAATGATTAGCTTGACTAAATTTCAGTCAAATACACATTTTTTTTTTTTTTTTTTTTTTTTTTTTTTCAAATAAATTATTATTTACTTACCAGTTCATGTGTCAGTCATTTCTATCTAATGTACGTTAGGGTTGTCCGTTAGTTTTGTCCATTAGTCTTGTCAGTTTTTCAAAAGAAGTGCCCGCCCTCCTCCTACTTGCCCCGCACTCCTCCTCCTCGCCGAATCACCTGCAAGCTTTGACTTCTGAATTTTTAGTGACCCATCAGTCACAAGTCGCTCTGGCAGTTCTACACTGCTGTCACCCTAAATTCATATTGTGTGTGTGTGTGTGTGTGTGTGTGTGTGTGTGTGTGTGTGTGTGTGTGTGTGTGTGTCATAAAACAGGAGGAAAATACAGATAAATGTGAAAGAGCAGTGACATCACAAGTGTATATTGCAGCTGTAATGTGGGAACTCTCCTACAGGTGATAAACAGACCGAAGGTGATTGCAGGTAAAAAGAAGGGACTTTATTTTAAAGAAAAGGAATAAACAAACTCAGGAATAAAGATAACTTAGAGATATGCAGAACTTGGAAACAAGGCTAAGGAAACAGGGCTAGGACTTAAACAAGGAAAGGATTCTGACAAGACTAAGACAGAAACATGACATAACACATACAATACTTGGACTGAAACCTAAGACATACAACGAGGGATAAGCACTAGACAATATACAAGAGAAACCAAGACAAACTGCAAAAAACAACAATGAAGTAAACTCGGACTAAACAAAGAAAAAACCAAACTCTCAGACATAAAACATGAACAGAACCCCAAACAAAACAATAGTAATGTAAGAATAATGGAATTTGATCTACAGACCACAGATGAGTTTGACAGACTGAAGACAGAAGAAGAATAACGTGAGAGGGAGAATATAATGAAAACAATACTAACACTAAGGCACTCTGAACAGACACCAAACCATAAAGACAACAACTAACCAATACAAGAACAACCAAACACTACATCATAAAACAAAACATCACAGCAGCGCTACTTGTTCGTTGGGCTGTGGACGCGCGGAAGGCGCCGCTCTCTGTAAATACGGTTTGGATGGATAGGCGGTGTGTGTGACAGTTCACACCCACTGTATATCATCCCTCACCAAACTGTGTTGCTGTTATCGGTAGTGGTGTCAGTCTTTCTATAGTTGTCTAAAGCAAATGTTTTCTCCTTCACAAAGACATCACAGTATATATATATATATATATATATACTGCTCAAAAAAATAAAGGGAACGCTAAAATAACACATCATAGATCTCAATGAATAAAAAAATATTCTAGTTGAAAATCTTTATTTATTACATAGTGGAACACATTGAGAACAAATTAACAAATAAAAATGAACAATGTAAATCAAAATTATTATCCCATGGAGGTCTGGATTTGGAATCATACTCAAAATCTCATACCACCCTCATGGAGTCTGTTTCTGACAGTTTCAGCAGAAACATGGATATTAGTGGCCTGCTGGAGGTCATTTTGCAGGGCTCTGGCTCTGCTCCTCCTGTTCCTCCTTGTACAAAGGAGGAGGTAGCGGTCCTGCTGCTGGGTTGTTGCTCTCCTACGGCCACCTCCATGCCTCCTGGTATACTGGCCTGTCTCCTGCTATCTGCTTCATTCTCTGGACACTGTGCTGACAGACACAGCAAACCATCTTGCCACAGCTCGCATTGATGTGCCATTCTGGATGAGCTGCACTACCTGAGCAACTTCTGTGGGCTGTAGATATCGCCTCATGCTACTATGGTGAGAGAACTGACACAATGCAAAAGTGAACAAAACATCAGCCAGAAAGGATCAGAACAGAGAAAAGGTCGGTGGTCATCACCTGCAGAACCACTCCTGTATAGGGGTTGTCTTGCTAATTGCCTGTCCTTTCTACCTGTTGTCTGTTCCATTTGCACAACAGCAGGTGAAATTGATTCACAATAATGTTGCTTCCTAACTGGACAGGTTGGTTTCACAGAAGTGTGGTTGACTTGGATTTACATTGTGTTGTTAAAGTGTTCCCTTTATTTTTTTTTAGCAGTGTATATAAGGTATATAATATAAGGTTTTGAACAGCTATTATTATGTTCAGAAAGAATTAATTATGTTCAGAAAGGCTCATTTGGGACTGTACACAACTTTTGCATTAATCTTATTGCATCATTCATATTATTTTCATATATGTATTTGGGCTAAATGTGGTCAGAAAGATATCATGTTGCGCTAAATTTGGCCCAAATCCCACTGACTGAAAACAGCAAAAAATTTAAGTCTATTTTTGGGCAAAATTTGGTCCAAATTTGACTGACTGAAAACAGCAAAATATTAAACATCTATTTTTGGGCTAAATTTGGTCCAAATCTGATGGACTAAACACAGCCCAATTTTCAACATCTATTTTTGGGCTAAATAAAGACCATGACGGGCCGACCAGATTTAGTCCAAAAAACTACATCTACATGATGTCAGGTGTTTGGTGGGAGTAAGCCAATGATTAATAACTGAACAAATCATTAGTTCATGAGAATTTGAACTTGAACAAATGTTTATAAATGACAGTTCATGTAGTTACTTATGATTGTATTCATTTTTGCAAATGTTAAAAAACTTTGAATCTGCTGAACTTAAAGCTGTACTGTCAAATGTTTAAAAGATTGCTATGATGTTGAGAAATGTTTTTTATGGGTCTGAAAGTTTAAATTAACCCTACTCTATGATGATTGTGACCTACTATGTGCTAACAGTAACATTACCTAAGCACTAGCTCAGCAAATTAAATGACAAAATGCTAAATGCTCATATCTGAAATTGCAATTTGGAGTAACTGATGTAATGGGGAGTGACAGTTAAACCCTGAAAAATAAAAAATGGAAACCATTAAAAATGTATTTTGGTTAGTGTTGGTTTTGTAATGGTGTCTAATGGTTTGTAATGTTTTTTCAGCAATTAATTTAGCCAGAAATGAACAGATTTAGCTATCTGTATTTTAAGTTACTGCTGTAGGCTACAGGACTTGTATGATTACTTTGATCATTGTATCAGAAATGTCTGTGGTATAGGTATAATTACTGTTCACTACAATTATTCATTAAAACTGATTCAAAATACACATTTTATGTGAAAGTCAGAGGAACATTCTTGAAAGCATGCTCTAATAATCTACTTTATAAAATATGGAGTACTGTGTTGTATTATCAATGTTAACTTGACAATGTTCTCCAATGGAGATATTACCAAAAGCATCAAATTCCATGGTGTTGTACAACCCCAATTCCAATGAAGTTGGGACATTGTGTAAAACATAAATAAAAACAAAATATGATGATTTGCAAATCCTTTTCAACCCATATTCAACTGAATACACTACAAACACAAGACAAGTTCCAAAAAGATGGGAGAGGGGCATGTTTACCACTGTGTTACATCACCTTTCCTTTTAACAACACTCAGTAAGCATTTGGGAACTGAGGACACTAATTGTTGAAGCTTTGTATGTGGAATTCATTCCCATTCTTGCTTGATGTACAACTTCAGTTTCTCAACAGTCTGGGGTCTCCGTTGTCATATTTTGCGCTTCATAATACGCCACACATTTTCAATGGGAGACAGGTCTGGACTGCAAGCAGGCCAGTCTAGTACCCACACTATTTTACTCCGAAGCCACATTGTTGTAACAAGTGCAGAATGTGGCTTGGCATTGTCTTGCTGAAATACATATGGACATCCTGGATAAAGATGTTGCTTGGATGGCAGCATATGTTGCTCCAACACCTGTATGTACCTTTCAGCATTAATGCTGCCTTCTGATAGAAGATACCGCAGCATTCATTCTGTCACTGCTAGACTGTCTAAAGGATTGATCCCTCAGACTCTTTAAAACACACAGTCTGACTATCAGTGACTAAATATCACTGCATATTTGCACAGCACTGTATTTACCTACATAATCATAGCAGTAGTGCACATTACACATTGTACTATAAACCTGCTGCTATAAATTCTGTAATCTGCTGCTAAATATCACTAAGTACCACATCCTGACCAACATCACATTTGACCTTTGACCTGTAATGAGTCTAGTTAGGCAAGCAGTGTTTTGTATTGTTTGTATTTATTAAGGCTTGTAGGTATTGTATGTTTATTGCTTGTTTTTCATTGCACTTGTTTTCTGTGTTGCACCTGGTCCTGGAGGAACGTTGATTAATTTCTATATGTGCTGTGCTGTACAGTGGTGCTTGAAAGTTTGTGAACCCTTTACAATTTTCTGTTTCTGCAGAAATATGATCCAAAACATCATCAGATTTAAATGCCAGACTGTTTTTATTATAGCTTCTCTAACAGTATACCTGTGATTAAAGGAAATGGGCTCACCATTAAACCAAGCCTTCAGTGTACTGTCATGTCATGTCATACGCCGTCATCGCTTTGCGATGGTAGGCTGCACAGACGAGTCACTTCTCTCCAATGCCATCTGTCTCTGGTTGCTTGTAGCAGGCTAGCACCTGATAATCCAGTCCACGTCTTGATGTTATCCATCCAGGTTATTCTTGGTCTTCCCCGTCTTTGGACTCCTTCCACAAGTCCGGTCATAACACTTCCTTCAATGCTCTCATGTGCATGCCTCATCACATGACCAAAGTACCGTAACTTGCGGGATTTTACGTGCATCAGTAACTCCTTTTGAGTTCTAGCCATCTCACACACTTGCTCAGTGGTCATCATCTTCATCCACGAGATCTTCAGCAACTTTCTGATGCACTTGTTCTCAAAAGCCTGAATACGTCTTTCTTCCTCTTTCTTCAATGTCCAGGCTTCACATCCACATGTAGCTACTGGCCACACCAAGGCTTTCATCAGTCTTAGTTTGGTGTTGGTGCTAATTGACTAGCTTTTCCACATCTTTGTCAATTTGACCATCACCAACATGCCCATGGCCATTCTTGACTTCACTTCACTGGCACAGTCTGCAGCTTTTGTTACTCTGCATCCCAAATACGTGAAAGAGTCTACTTGTTCCAGAAGTCTTCCTTTGACTGTGATCTTCAGTATATCTTCAGTGTTCGTCATCACATTTGTTTTAGCTACATTGATCTGCATGTTATGTTCCTTTGCAGCCTTCTCAGTGTGACTCACCAGCTCTTCTAGTTGTTCTTTTGTTTTGGCCAATAAGACGATGTCATCTGCATATCTGAGATTGTTAATAGTCCTTCAACCAATCTTGAATCCTCCCATAAATCCCTCTAGTGCTTTTCTCATCACTTGTTCTCCTAAGATGTTGAATAAACATGGTTAGAGGTTACATCTTTGATGGACTCCTTGTCTTACGTTGAACCATGCTGATGTGTGATTGGTCCTGACGGCTGCATGCTGCTGACTGTAAAAATTTCTCAGCAGCTGGATCAGGTGTGAGGGAAAACCCATCTCCAGCATAGTTATCCACAATTGGTCATGTTGTACCATGTTGAATGCCTTTGTGAAATCAATAAAACAGAAATACAGTTCCTGGTTCCTTTCTCTTGCTTTCTCCAAGATGATCCGGAGGTTTGTGATCTGATCCCGAGTGCCTCTTCTTGGTCTAAATCCAGCTTGTTCTTGGGCAATCTCCCCTTCCAGCTTAGACTGCATTTGTTTTAATATCACTCTCAACAAGATCTTGCTAGCATGCGAGACCAGTGCAATGGTCCTATAGTTCTTGCACTGGAGCAAGTCTCCTTTCTTGGGCAGTGGGATGAAAAGTGATCTTCTGGCCAAATTCCAGTTTCCCAAACTTCCATACAGACCTCATGGAGCTTATTCAATGTTGTCTCTCTACCAAACCTGAGCAGTTCAGCTGCTATGTCATCTGGACCAGATGCCTTTCGTGTAGCCAGCTCTAACATAGCACGCTTGATTTCTTTTTTCAGTGGTGGTGGTTCCTTTTCTTGAACATCAATCTGAATGTTATCTTCTGCACCACTGTATAGTTCCTCACAGTAGTTTTTCCATCATTGACACACCTTTTTTGGTTCCACAAGTTTGATGCCATCTTTGTCCTCTATGGCTACTCTGCGAGGCTGGAATGGTTTGGTGAGCTTCTTTACTATCTGGAATACAGGTCTGCTGTTCCCTCTCTTTGCATTTTCTTCCAGCTCACTGCACAATGAGTCCAACTCAGCTTGCTTATCTCTTCTGAGCCTCTTCTGTACTTTGCTTCGCAGTTCCCTGTAATCACTGGAAGACTTTGTTTTTGCTTTACGCTTCTTCTTAATCAACTCAAAGGTTTCGCTGGTAATCCAATTCTTGTGTTTGATGTGGTTCTTCTGTATTGTCTTCTTAGCAGCTTCCAGCAAGACATTCTTCATTTGCTGCCACAGTTCCTCTGGTGTGTGTGGTTCTTGGAGTCTTGCTAAGTCTTCAAATCTGTTGGCAACCTCCACTTGGTACTTAAACTTCTGAATCGTTCTGAGGTTCTTGGTGTGTGTGGTCTCCTTGACACCGTCGTTTACTTCTTACAGAACGACCTTCGACGATTCTTCTGTTATGTCTTCTTGGTGTAGTTTGTGTTCTTAACCTAATGGTCGCTTTGGAAACTCAACTAATTCTTCTTCGCATTTCGTTTTTGTTTCAGAAGGTCACTAATGTCCCTTGACGCTTCGTTTCATGTCTTCTCCGAGTCTTCTCTATTCGTTCGACTCAACCTGAGTAACACGTCACTCGACCTT
>BRDA01036711.1:4041-20495 GCA_036984385.1 Crenuchus spilurus | reverse complement strand
ATAAAATATTAGATGTTGGCACCTCCACATCATTGCATTCAGTTTTTATTCACTATTTGTTTAGTGTCCCAACTTTTTTGGAATCCGGTTTGTAACTAAAATCCAATGAAATCTTCATCCTCAGTGTCACTTTCAAACAACTCCGCTAACTCCGGAGGTAGAAGATGCGGCGCTTCTTCTTCTATGTCGCTTACATCAGACAGAATGATATACCGGTAATAATGTATTACGGTAATAATTTCACACATAAGTCGCTCCAGAGTATAAGTCGCACCCCCGGCCAAACTATGAAAAAAACTGTGACTTATAGTCCGGAAAATACGGTATGTGTTTTTACACAAGGTTGGTCCATGTTTTTGGAGTAGTGTTAAATTAACTAGTTTCTGTGTGTATGTCGGTGAGAAGGACTGAGGAACCTAGTTCAATAGCTAAATAAACCTTTATAATTGTCGGTGTAACTAGAAACATACCCCTTAGCAAAAACAAGTATACATCGAGTACGTTATTAAGTATAATAAAAGTATTTCCCTAAGTGTACTTTTATTTAGCAAGTACACTACAAGTATACTTACTTGGGACTAAATTGGAACACTTTAAGTTCAAGTATATAAAAAGTAAACTTGAAGGATACTCTATAATTTTATAATTTTACTCTAATTATAGAGTATCCTTCCAGTTTACTTTTTATGTACTTGAACTTAAAGTGTTCCAATTTAGTCCCAAGTAAGTATACTTGTAGTATATTTAATACTTTTATTATACTTACAGTGCCCTCCATAATTATTGGCACCCCTGGTTAAGAAGTGTTCTTTGGCTTCTAATAAATTCTCTTTTTTTAAATATTGAACAACAATGCAAAAAAAGAGAAAAATCTAAGCTTTAATTCAAGTGCCTTTATTTGGTGGGAAAAAAATCACCCATTAAGAAATAAATATTTTGAATTAAAACATGTGTACCACAATTATTGGCACCCCTGGTGTTAGTACTTTGTACAACCTACTTTTGCCAAAAACAGCACTTAATCTTCTCATATAACTCTTCACAAGATGGGAGAATACAGAAAGAGGGATCTTTGACAATTCCCCTTTGCACAACCTCTCTAAATCATCCAGAGTGCTGTGTCTTCTCCTATGCACACTCCCCACTGGTTTTCTATTGGGTTGAGGCCTGGAGACTGAGATGGCCATAAGAGGAGCTTGATTTTGTGCCTTGTGAACCATTTTGAGTAGATTTGGCCACATGTTTAAGGTCATTATCTTGCTGAAAGACCCAGTGATGACCCATCCTCAGCTTTTGGGCAGAGGCCACCAGATTCTGATTCATAATGTCTTGATATTTCACAGAGTTCATGATCCCATGTATCCTTACAAGGTTCCTAGGTCCTATGGAGGAGAAACAGGCCCACAGCATCACTGATTCTCAGCCATACTTAACAGTGGGCATGAGGTGTTTTTCTGCGTACTCATCCTTGGTGTTATGCTTACAGTGTTTGTTACCAAAAAGCTCTATTTTGGTCTCATCTGACCAAAAGACATGGTCGCAGTTAAAATCCTAGTACTGCTTGGCAAACTCAACCCATTTACACTTATGAGTATAACTCAGAAAAGGCTTTCTCTGTGCATGCCTCCCAAACAGCTTGTTGGCATGTAGATAGCAACTCATGGTTGTTTGGGAGACCTCGTAACCCCAAGATGCTACCATTTGATTCAATTCTCTTACAGTGAGCTTTGGAGAACTTTTTACTTCTCTTACCATCCTTCTCACTGCGCGTGGTGGAAAGATGCACTTGCATCCTCTTCCAGGCTTGTTTGTTACAGTTCCAGATATTTTGAACGTTTTGATGATTGCTCTGACTGTAGATACAGGCATCTGCAGGTGAGTGGCTATTTTCTTGTAGCCATTGCCTGATTTATGAAGGTCAACACACATCTGCCTTACTTGAATAGTGTCTTCTCTTGTCTTTCCCATGTTTAAGAGTGAATAAGAGAAATAGACCTTTGTGTGATGCCATATTTAATTCCCCAGGGAAACAGGAAGTGATGAATTACTAATTAAAGGTTCCTAGATACTTTGATCCACTTTATAAATTACAGTAGAAATGACAAAAATGGTTCAAATACATTTATTTCCAAGAAATTGTTAAGGGTGCCAATAATTGTGGAACATGTAATTTTATGGGAAATGATTATTTCTTAGTCAGGATTTTTTATTTATTTATTTATTTTTCACTTGCATTGAAGGTTGCTTTTTTCTAAACTTTTTCAGTGTGCAATTAATATTCTGCAATAAAAAAAATATTTATTTTAAGGCTTTTAACACATTTTAACTAGGGGTGCCAATAATTATGGAAGGCACTGTACGTATACTTAATAACATGTACCAGACGTATACTTGTTTTTGCTAAGGGACATCTTGAATCACTTCTCTTGCTTACTCCTGAGTGCTGGTATTTAAGCTTGAATGAATGTGCTGAATATCATTTATAGTTATTTTCAACAAATAAATGCTTGTGCTTACCAACCACCAGAAACCAGCAATGTTGTCATACAACTAGTGAATCGGCACCACAGCCGCTTGCTGAGTGATGTGAATCCTTACAATGACCTACTTTTAAAATTTGTGTTTACTTTCACAAACCTAAAAAAATCCCAAAAGTACTTTTGTTAGTTGTAAAATTTGTGACAATTACTTTAGCTAAACTTAAAGTCTGAGTTGATTTTACATAAAAACTTCTGATGATCATTTAACTTTTCTTAATGTTAAAATTCCCCTCAGTTTAACTTAAGCTAGCTGTAACGTTTATGATAAGTTTACTTTTGTTAATTATAGAATCTGTAACAATTATATTTTGCCTAATCTAACCTTACTCTTGTTAACCTTAAAATTTGTGATGATTTCTTTCGAACACAACAAACATCATTTTGATAACTGAAAATTTATGACCATAACTTTACGTTTGCAAAACTTAAGCATAAAGACTCATTCCTATCAAATCCTAATGGAAGTTCTGTCTTGAAACTATACTAGTTTCATTTTGATGCTGATAGACCAGGTTCATCATATTTACACATTTGTAAAAGTAGTGAGGTGAGAGAGGCAAGATGCCCGTAAGGAGGCCAAACAATGCAACAGGACCCAAGTGGACAAAAAAAGAACCTCACACTTCCTTTGTTTTTAAATTACTGTATATGCATTAGTCTGTCTGTCTATCTATCTATCTATCTATCTATCTATCTATCTATCTGCCTGTTTTTTCTAATGTATCCTTAATTTCACGCACTAGAATTAGACATTTAGACTTGATTTAAGATGGTTTCACTAAGCTATCATATATAATTTTTCTTGCAGTGTGTGTGTGTGTGCATGTGCGTGTGTGTGTGTGTGTGTGTGTGCCAAGAACTAATCTCTCATTACACTCACCTCAGTTAGTTTAATATTCACTGCTGGTCCAGATCGAATTAATTCGTTCTGAGGGATTCCGGGTCAATCTTGCCTCGACACCACAGACAGGGGGCGCAATTAATCTAATATACATGGCAGACCATGACCAACAGGCACAAAACAGGCAATGAATAAAACATACTGTCCTCACCTTCTGTCCATCCAGTTCTCCCTGATCCTATCTCTCTCTCTCTCTCTCTCTCTCTCTCTCTCTCTCTCTCTCTCTCTCTCTCTCTCTCTCTCTAAGCATTTCCTTGTATCTACACTCATTGTCCATTTTAGCTCTACTGATCATACAGGTGCCCTTTGTAGTTCTACAGTTACAGACTGTAGTTCATCTGTTTCTCTGTTTACTTTATTACACTGTTCTTGGTCAGAACCCCCACAGAGCTGCTATTATTTGGGTGTTTGATCATTCTCAGCACTGCAGTGACACTGATGTGGTGTCAAGTCAAGTCAAATGTATTTATATAGCGCTTTTTAGATGAGATAATATTAGATTAAATTAAACTTTTTGTTAATGAGACTGCACACAACATAATTTGACCTCCACATTTTACCCATCCATGCAGTGAAACACACACTAGTGAACACACTAGGCTGTGAGAACATGTGCCTGAAGTGATGAGGATCCCTATCCACAGGGAGCAGATGGAAGTGAGGTGGCTTGATCAAGGGCACTTCAGTCATGACCTGTCCAGAGGTCAAACTAGTGGCCTTCCAATCACAAGACCAGATCCCTAACCATTAGATCACATCTGCCCTTTATAAATGATGTCACTAGTATACAAAACACAAAAGTCCCAGTGAGCAAGTCAACAGCAATAGCGGCAAGAAAAAACTCCTTTGGAGCTGGAGGAAGAAATCTTGGGAGGAACCGGACTCACATGGGGGACCCATCCTCCTCTGGTCAACTAATTATAAGTTCTTGATAAATTACATAATCCTATGATGCTGTTGTAGTGTTCAGGTACTGATATGGTGACAGTAATGAAACAGGAATGATGATAAAGGTAGCAGCCAGTAAAGTCCATATAAACTTGACTGTAGTGTCAGTAGTGTAAGGCATCTGGAGCAGGTCACAGTAGTTGCTTTTTGGTGGGCAGCTGGTCTAAGGTGGCATCATGCAGAGATAATATTCAACCTTCCATCAGCCTTGGACAAGACCAGTGGGCAATCACTCACTTGGAAAAAGAAAAAAATGGAATTAGTTCTGTTTGGGTTTATGAGACTAATAAGGCTAATGATTCTGGCAGAACTATCTAGAACAGCCTACCTAAAAGGAGAGAGCCAGAAGGTAAACAGACATGGGAGCCCCCCAAGACACTGGCATCCCTCTGCTCACTATCAACAAACCTGAGTGATTGTGTGAGCAGCGGTATGAGAGCCCCAGCATCTCAGTTCACTATAAATCCCTACGTCAGTGAACTGCTGGATCTACAACCTTTCTATAATGTAAAGTATTAATTACCAAAAGCTAAAATAAACAGATATGTTTTCAGCATAGAATTAAATGTTGAGACTGTGACTGAGTCCTGAACATTGTCTGGAAGGTTATTCCAAAGTTGAGGGGCCATATAAGAGAAGGCTCTTCCCCCTGCTGATGATTTCTGAATTCTGGAGACTTTCAAGAAGCCAGCACCCTGTGATCTAAGTAAACGAGATGGTTCATAATAGGAAAGAAGGTCTTGTAGATACTCGAGGGCAAGCCCATGTAAAATAATCACTAAAAGAATTTTATATTGAATTCGGAATTTAACTGGAAGCCAATGTAGTGCTGTTAGAACTGGGCTAATATGATAAAATTTTCTGGTTTTAGTAAGAACCCTGGCTGCCGCATTTTTAACTAATTGAAGTTTATTTAGGTTTCTGCTAGAACTTCCTGATAACAATGCATTCCAATAATCTAGCCTTGAAGTAATAAAGGCTTGTACCAATGTTTCTGCATAATTTAGGGATAAGGCATTTCTTAACTTGGAAATATTATGGAGATGTAGAAAAACTGTTTGGGTAGTTTTAGTTATGTGTTGATCAGATCAATTATTTAAATTATTTAAAGATTTTTTGCTACTAAGTCAGGTGTAAGAGTGAAGTTATCCAGATTTAAACTTTAGCCTAATAATGTATTTCTTGTGGTCTTTGGGCCGAGAAGAAGAGCCTCTGTTTTGTCGCTATTTAAAAGGAGGAAGTTATATGATATCCAGCATTTCACGTCTTTTACAGTCCTCCATTTTCTTTAATCTAATCCTGTCATCAGGTTTAGCTGATATAGAAAGTTGTGTATCATCTGCATAACAGTGAAAACTAATATTATATTTACTTATAATGTGGCCTAATGGCAGAATATAAAATATAAATAATAGAGGTCCTAAAATAGATCCTTGTGGAATTCCACATCTCACTTTTGTACTGTTGGACGATATAGATACAGATATACAGTGTATCACAAAAGTGAGTACACCCCTCACATTTCTGCAGATATTTAAGTATATCTTCAAGGGACAACACTGACAAAATGACACTTTGACACAATAAAAAATAGTCTCTGTGCAAACAGTGTAAATTTATTCTTCCCTCAAAATAACTCAATATATGGCCATTAATGTCTAAACCACCAGCAACAAAAGTGAGTACACTCCTTAGTGACAGTTCCTGAAGTGTCAATATTTTGTGTGGCCACCATTATTTTCCACAACTGCCTTAAGTCTCCTGGGCATGAGTGTACCAGAGCTTCACAGGTTTCCACTGGAATGCTTTTCCACTCCTCCATGACATCACAAAGCGGGTGGATATTTGAGACTTTGCGCTCCTCTACCTTCCGCTTGAGGATGCCCCAAAGATGTTGGCTTTAGGTCTGGAGCAGGGGTGCACACACTTTTTCAGCATGTGAGCTACTTATGTAATGACTAAGTCAAAATGATCTACCTAATATTAAAATGCAAGACATATATTTATTTATAAATATATTGACAATTTATGTGTACAATGTATGTTGGTGTACCTTGAATAACTACAAGAATTCATATTGCACAATATAACTATGTACTGATGACTTGCACTGAATGAAATCAATCAGGGATGCATAGTCTGGACAGGAGTTCGACCCTCAAGCAAACCTTCAAATGATCATCAGTCAAAGTGGAACGATACTTGGACTTAATGATCTTCATGTGTGAAAAGGCTGACTCACATAAATAAGTGGAGCTAGCTAGCGTTTTGCAGCACTTAAGCAGAAATTCTGAATTATTTTGATAATAGTTAAACTTGGAGGCATGTAAATGGTGGCTTATCACAGACTAGTAGCCGCATGCACACAGACACAGACTCAAATGTTAATGTTTTAATATAAAACCTCTGATATTAAAATACGTCTAGCTGACATGACACACAGACCTAACAAATGCTCAACATAATAACTTACAGGGGCGGGTGAACACTTACTGTTCAGACAGACACTGTGTGATGGAGTAATAACGGGGATGGCCAATCACACGTTAGCAAGAAACGGCACAGCCAATTGATGAGCTTGTGGGTGGTCTAAAGTAAAATATGATACAGATTGAACTGCTTGGCCCGAGTGCTTGACCAGTCTCCCTGTATATCTATCAAGTGACAAATCTTATAGCAAGGACAGATGATAGGCTGACGTCTATTTTTTTAAATGCCATGCGATCTACCCAAACTACCTTTGTGATGGACCGGTAGATCACAATCGATGTATTGGGCACCCCTGGTCTGGAGACATGATTGTCCAGTCCATCACCTTTACCCTCAGCCTCTTCAATAAAGCAGTGGTTGTCTTAGTTTCCAGAGGGAGGGGATCATGCTCTGCTTTATTATTTCACAGTACATATTGGAGTTCATGTGTCCCTTAGTGAAATGTAACTCCCCAACACCTGCTGCACTCATGCAGCCCCAGTCCATGGCATTCCCACCACCATGTTTGACTGTAGGCATGACACACTTATCTTTGTAGTCCTTGCCTGATTGCCACCACACATGCTTGAGACCATCTGAACCAAACAAATTAATCTTGGTCTCGTCAGACCACAGGACATGGTTGCAGTAATCCATGTCCTTTGTTGACATGTCTTCAGCAAACTGTTTGTGGGCTTTCTTGTGTACAGACTTCAGAAGAGGCTTCCTTGTGGAGTGGCAGCCATGCAGACCAATTTGATGTAGTGTGCGGCGTATGGTCCGAGCACTGACAGGCTGACCCCCCACCTCTTCAATCTCTGCAGCAATGCTGACAGCACTCCTGCATCTATCTTTCAAAGACAGCATTTGGATGCGACGCTGAGCACATGCACTCAGCTTCTTTGGACGACCAACACGAGGTCTGTTCTGAGTGGATCCTGCTCTTTTAAAATGTTGGATGATCTTGGCCACTGTGCTGCAGCTCAGTTTCAGGGTGTTGGCAATCTTCTTGTAGCCTTGGCCATCTTCATGTAGTGCAACAATTTGTCTTTTAAGATCCTCAGAGTTCTTTGCCATTAAGTGCCATATTGGAACTTTCAGTGACCAGTATGAGAGAGTGTGAGACTGTACTACAAAATTGAACACCTCTGCTCCCTATGCACACCTGAGACCTAGTAACACTAATGAGTCACATGACATTTTGGAGGGAAAATTACAAGCAGTGCTCAATTTGGACATTTAGGGGTGTAGTCACTTAGGGGTGTACTCACTTTTGTTGCCAGTGGTTTAGACATTAATGGCTGTATATTGAGTTATTTTGAGGGAAGAATAAATTTACATTTAAAAAGTATTTGGTCAGCCACTGATTGTGCAAGTTCTCCTACTTAGAAAGATGAGAGAGGTTGTAATTTTCATCATAGGTACACAACAACTATGTGAGACAAATGAGAAGAAAAAAAATCCAGGAAATAAGTATTTGGTCAATAAACAACCAGCGAGAATTCTGGCTTTTACAGACCTTTTAGTTTGTCTTTAAGAAGCCCACCTATTCTGCACTAATTACTTGAATTAATTGCACCTGTTTGAACTTGTCATGTCTATAAAAGGCAACTGTCCACACTCTCAATCAATCACACTCCAAAGAGCTTTCTAAGGACAACAGGGACAAAATTTTAGACCTGCACAAGGCTGGGATGGGCTTCAGGACAATAGGCAAGCAGCTTGGTGAGAAGGCAACAACTGTTGGCACAATTATTAGAAACTGGAAGAAACACAAGATGACTGTCTGGGGCTGCATGCAAGATCTCACTTCATGGGGTAAGGATGATTCTGAGAAAAGTCAGGAGTCAGCCCCAAACTATACAGGAGGACTTGATCAATGACCTGAAGAGAGCTGGGACCACAGTCTCAAAGAGAACCATTAGTAACACACTATGCCATCATGGTTCAAAATCATGCAGGGCATTCAAGGTCCCCATGCTCATGCCAGCACATGTCCAGGCTCATTTCAAGTTTGCCAATGACCAGATGAGGCATGGGAGAAGGTCATGTTGTCAGATGAGACCAAAATAGAGCTTTTTGGTTCTCAAGTCCACTCGCCAAGTTTGGAGGAAAAAGAATGCTGAGTTGCATCCCAAGAACACCATACTACTGTTAAGCATGGGGATGGAAACATCATGATTCGGGGCTGTTTTTCTGCAAAGAGGACAGCACAACTGATCTGTGTTGAGGGAAACATGAATGGGGCCATGTATTGTGAGATTGTAAGCGAAAACCTCTTTCCATCTGTAAGAGCATTGGACATGAAACGTGGCTGGGCCTTCCAGCATGAAAATTATTCCAAATACACTATTCGGGCAGTGAAGGAGTGGCTCTGTAAAGGTCCTGGAGTGGCCTAGACAATTTGTGGAGGGAGCTGAACGTTTGTGTTGCCCAGCAACAGCCCCAAAACATCACTGCTGTAGAGGAGATTTGCATGGAGGAATGAGCCAAAATACCATCTACAGTGTGTGCAAACCTGGTGAAGACTTACAGGAAACATTTAACCTCTGTCATTGCCATGTTACAAAGTATTTAGTTGAACTTTTGTTATTGACCAAATACTTATTTTCCACCATAATTTACAAATAAATTCTTTAAAAATCCTACAGTGTGATTCCCTGGATTTGTTTTATCATTTCTCTCATAGTTGAAGTGTACCTATGATTAAAAATTACAGACCTCTCTCATCTTTCTAAGTAGGAGAACTTGCACAATCAGTGGCTGACCAAATACTTTTTTCCCCACTATAAACTGCACACAGACTACTTTTCATTGGGTCAAAGTGTTATTTTGTCAGTGTTGTCCCATGAAAAGATACACTTAAAAATCTGCAGAAATGTGATGGATGTACTCACTTTTATGATACACTGTATTTTATTGATCCCTTGCGGGAAATTAGGTCCCAGCCTCAGCTGGCAGGGCCGGCATTTAATACAGCGCCAACCTTAACACTCAAATTCCCATGCTGGAATGCTGGAGCCATTAACCAGCCATTCTCTGCTGCTCTGCTTCGCTTGTCATGCAAATAAGCGCGACTTCACACACTGTGTCTCACAGAGACTCTCAGTCAGTTTTACTGAGTGTAGGTCCTCTTTCCACAAAGGATTGAAGGAAAAAAAAATTTATATATAATAATAGAGCAGGAATCATGCTACAGGCTTGCATGCGCGTATACACATACACACACACACGAGCCGAGCTGAGCGAGCAGCTGAGGCTGAATTGAGCCGAGCGGCCGAGGCCGAATACCAAAACAAAACTCTCCCTACGACATGCACCCTACACCCTACAGACTCTCATTTACATCACATTACCTCTCTAATAGCTCACAAGAAGGGTTTTTTCTTCATTTCTGGGAATGCTGGTGTTAAGAAAATAATAAAACAGCATACACAAGGGAGGAAAAAGATAAAAGAAAAAAAACACGTAATTATATGTAAACATGAAAAAACTCTTTGCATAGCATGCACATAGACAATGTGAAAAGCAGTAAAGACATTGAAGGCGTGGATCTGGGAGGGAAGGAGGGGGTGCTGAAAGTCACTTTGCTCGAACAGTCTGTGCACCACCAAGATGGCATAGCAATAGCAACGCATGCTCCGGGCAGAGACAGCAGCTAGCATTCTTCTTGGGACAGGAGGGGAGGGAACAAGATACTCATAGCAATGGTCTTTAGGAGGAAATTTTGCTATCAGCAGCTCAATACCGGGGGGGGGGTTGCAAAGAAAAAGAAACAGGTTGTTTAGGCAAGTGTCACATACCAGTTTAGGGTGAACACTCTTCTGTTCATAGTGATGGTTTGTCAAACATATCCACTCTGTTGGAGAACTGAGACGTTCTCCAAGATGTTATCCAAGATAGTCACAGTCTGAGAGCCCAATGGCTCTGCCCATTGCCTAATTATATCAGGCAGCTTCTGGGGGGCTTGAACAGCTTACCCAACCTCCTTAATTTCTGATATACCAGGGCAACGCCTAATCCAAACAGCAGAATACCCGTAATCAAATGTTCTAAATAGGAATACAATGTCCTCCATTGAAAGAGTTACCAGGCACTTGACACGCCACTTTTCCCATGCATCCATCATGTAGCCAGCTGCACATTCCATCAGGACAGGCAGGTTCCCCCAAACCCAGACTTCTTGTCAAGAAAATGGTGTCAATTTCATTGAGAGACCATTCAATCATCTTTCTTGTTTCAAAGAGCAGTGCTAAAAGTGTTTCTTAAAGTCTTAAAGTGTAGTAGACAAGACAGGAGAGCCAAGCAGGGAGGTAGGAGAGGGAAGAAAAAGTGACCACCTTCAACGAGAGCCATCATTAACATTTGTTAGGTAATATTCTGTTAGGTAAAATTTGAACCACATTAAGGCTGTTCCTGTGATTCCAACCATGTTCTCTAGACTTGAAAGGAGAATAGTGTGGTATATTGTATCAAAACTGGACTTAGATCAAGTAAAACTAACAAGGATAAGCAGCCTTGATCAGAGGCAAGAAGATCATTTGTTATCTCGATCAGAACTCAGTGCTATGATGGGGTCTAAATCCAGATGGGAAATTTTCACTTTTAAAAGATGTTTTTATACAAATATGAGCAAAGTTGTTGGGCCACAGCTTTTTCCAAGATTTTAGACATACAGCGCCCTCCATAATTGCTTGCACCCCTAGTTAAAATGTGTTAAAAAATAAAATAAATAAATATTTTTTTATTGCAGAATA
This sequence comes from Crenuchus spilurus, assembly GCA_036984385.1. Lineage (NCBI taxonomy): Eukaryota > Metazoa > Chordata > Actinopteri > Characiformes > Crenuchidae > Crenuchus > Crenuchus spilurus. Next base: position 8,880 of record BRDA01036711.1, on the reverse strand, counting down.
ATCTCACTTTGAAAAAGTTTAGAAAAAACAACCTTCAGCTCAAGTGAAAAAAAAAATAAAGAAAGAAAAAATCCTGACTAAGAAATAATTATTTCCCATAAAATGACCTGTCCCACAATTATTGGCACCCTTAACACTTTCTTGGAAATAAATGTATTTGAACCATTTGATGTCATTTCTACTGTAGTTTATAAAGTTGTTCAAAGTATCTAGGAACCTTTAATTAGTAATTCATCGCTTCCTGTTTCTCTGGGGTATAAATATGACATTACACAGAGGCCTATTTTCTATTACTCACTCTTAAACATGGGAAAGACAAGAAAGCACACTATTCAAGTAAGGCAGATGCGTGTCGTTCTTCATAAATCAGGCAATGGCTACTAGAAAACAGCCACTCACCTGCAGATGCCCTTATTTACAGTCAGAGCAGTCATCAAAAAGTTCAAAACATCTGGAACTTTGACAAAGAAGCCTGGAAGAGGACGCAAGTGTATAAGCTTGTGTATTAAGTATCTAAGCGTATTATGTATTGCTGTTGTAGCGAGGCACCTGACTCGTGTAGTGCTTTGGGATCCATTCCCATTTATTAACATACAGGTCAGTACAGGAAAAAAAAAACTCATAACAGTTACCAGTTACTCAAACACTGGGTTGACTTAGATTCGACCAGGGAAATGACTGCTGCTGCACAAACTGAAGACTATAAGTACAAAGTCCATGAAACTGAGAACAGCCAGCCACTGCCAAACTCTGCTTCAAGCACTCGGGGTTTGCGGGGGGGTATTCTGTTGCAGGTTGGGTGTGGCTTGAATGTTGCACCTATATAATAAAAGGTCTTACACTGTCAGAGAAACATTATAAAGCGGACAAAAATTGCCTTCGGTAGATGATATTTTTTAAAATTGCACACCATTTTCAGGTGTATCTGTACAGCTCCAAAATCAAAAGACTTTTCTTCTTCTTTTGCTGCTTAGATTAAGCTAGTAATAAAATAATATAAATTCAACAGTGAATGAAATTAAATAAATGTAGAAATGTAAAAACAACTGAAATAATATTTTTTTCTAAATGATAAATTTATAATTTATAGTTTTGCATTTTAAAGAAAGAACAGAACCATATATATATATATATATATATATATATATATATATATATATATATATATATATATATATATATATATAATGTGTGTGTGTGTGTGTGTGTGTGTGTGTGTGTGTATCTTGCAGAAACATGGTCAAATATTTCACAATACCACATAATGATAATTAGTTAATAAAGAAAAAGGGCATACAGCAAAATAAGTCAGTTATGGTTATAACACAGGCAGTAGTACATGTATCATGCAAAAATTTAAATCACATATCCTCCAACACTTTCCATACTGATGACCATGTTTCAGTGAATTTTTGTTGTCTGTTTTGGATTTCAAAAGTGAGCCAAATAATGTTTATGCTTGGAAGTGTAGAAATAGATTCCTCTTATAAATTTACATACAGTATATCCTTTTTCATGACAAATTGTATTTATTAATTTATTTTTTGTCTGTACAATTACTTGTGTGTCATTATTTTAGTCTTTTCCCAGATAGCAACAGTACGTTGGCCCAACGTTGGTTAACGTCGTCATGGTCGCACGTCGAATTTCGCCTTTGGACTAACGTTGGTCTGTGGTTGGCTGTATTTTCAGAAGGCGTCAAAATGCCACCATTTATCCAACGTCGGCTCCACGTTGGGTATGTTTGGAAGGAGGGGTGGTATAGAGAGCAAGCAATTCCCACCTCAAAGAGCCAGTCATGAGTTTACAGCGGTGTATTGGAGCCACTTAGTAGAATATTTTTCAGGTTTTTATTTCGAGATTAAAGTCTCATGCACGTTCTGAGCAGTTCGGTTACTTCTCTCTCTCTCTCTCTCTCTCTGTCTGTCTGTCTGTCTGTCTGTCTGCGTGTGTTGGAGGGTGATACTAAAGGTGTTTTCGGATTAAAATTAAATACTAATCAGCTCTCGTTATAACCGACTGATTTCCCCTACTGACACGAAGTGTAACGACTGAATAACAGCCGTAGAACTGCGCAGAAAAAAAGATCACTAGAAGATGCTCGGTGAGGCACATCGCTCTAAAAGTTATTTCAGGTAAGTAAACATTGAAACTTCACTCAATTTATAAATGCACAGCTGTCCCATACAAGTGAGTAATAATGAGTAATACAGCAGGACAAGTGTGCGCGTGCATGACGTCACATGCAAAATGACCGTTACAATGTGGCTCGCGCGACGTTTAAACTGAGGGAACTGAAGCCGGTTGTGCCCAGTTGGCTAAAAAAGATAACAATAAAAACGCTACACATTTTGATCTACGCTCACCAAAAAGGTATTCCAAGTATTTGTTCATTTATATTTAGATATTAAATAGATTTTAAATAATCATTGTAAATATATAATAGTAATCTGATCAACTGCCTGAATTGAAACACAACGTTAATTGGTAAATGCTAAAAGCTAACATCTAACAGCTTTCAAGCTTTAAAATATTTTCCTCTACATCGTCTACACAGGCTTCTTGCTGTGATTACTGTGTGTCACATTTAATCTAGAGGTTCCAGTAAGGGCATTTGGCTACAATGTCACTGTGCAGCAAAATTCTATCAGAACGGTCACTCAGACGCCTTGTTAAAAAAACCACTTAATTCTTTAATTACTATACATCAGATTTTATTAACCAATCAACCAATCAAGTTTGGTAACTAACAGATTTTCCTTTCTGAAGGTTTATATTGTTATAAAAAGGTTTGCCTTGGAATTGTAAAATGGGTGACAGCCAACGTAATGCCAATGTAGACCCACCATCAAACACCCAACGTCTGGCCAACGTAAGCCCACCTTTAAACACTGGTTGACAGCCAACGTCTGACCAACGTAAGTCCACCTTCGAACACTGGTTGACAGACAACATCTGGCCAACGTAAGCCCACCTTCGAACATTGGTTGACAGCCAACGTCTGGCCAACGTAGGCCCACTGGCCAAAATGTCGTTGGCCCAACGTGACTTGCCAACGTCATGCCAATGTAATCACTGTCGTTGAGCCAACGTTGGGCCAACATATGCTTGCTATCTGGGTTTATTTTTTAAACTTAACTTATGTAATTTTTTGTCATATGCAGAGAGTTTTCTTCAGAGAGAGTCTTTTTGTAGCTTCTCTCTCTGTGTGTGCGCAACAATTGTAGTTAATACTAATATAGCCTTACATGGTGTAACTGACCAATCCCGTGCGACTTCAACAGGGGGGAAACTAATGTGACTCCCAGACACGCTTCTCGCCGGTGTGTGTGATTGAATGTGTGTAAATGGAGTGTGTTGATTGTAAAGCGTCCTTGGGTTTGAGAAAGGCGCTATATAAGTGTAACAATCATTCACTTTAAAGAGTCGACTCTAAGAGCCATTTCGTTCGCCAACGACCCATCACTCACACACGTCACTCACTCACACACTCTGCTGCTCTCTCTCTCAGCCTGTCTGTCATGTTTCAGCAGATTCACACACATCGTTCTGTCTCAGTTCAACGTTATCTCACCCCTTTGATAAAAATACGGAACAAAGCGCGTCCCGTATCGGTTCAATATGGAACGCGACTTTTAATTTACAAATACGGAACGATTTCGTATTTTACGGGACAGGTGACAACCCTAGTCTCAGGGCCTTAAATAGCCTTTCTAATGAAGGTGAATGTGCTGCAGGTGTGAGGCGTGAGATTGCTTCATTCAATATTCTGGGGAGTGCGACCTCCAGTGGCTAGAAATAGGAATGACAGGTGTCTGGCTCTGTGAACTTGACCCAGTTACACCACTGTCTGTTGCGTGTCTTGCATTTACCACCATGCACAGTGAGAAGGATGGTAAGAGAAGTAAAAAGTAAGAGAATTGAATCAAATGATAGCATCTTGGGGTTACGAGGTCTCCCAAACAACCATCAGGTGCTATCTACATGCCAGCAAGCTGTTTGGGAGGCATGCACAAAGAAAGCCTTTTCTGAGTTATACTCATAAGCGTAAAAGGATGAACTGTACTGGGATTTTATCTGGGATTGTGTGCTTTGGTCAGATGAGACCAAGATAGAGCTTTTTGGCAACAAACACTGTAAGTGTAACATCAAGGATGAGTATGCAGAAAAACACCTCATACCCACTGTTAAGTATGGGGGAGGATCAGTGATGCTGTGGGTCTGTTTCTCCTCCAAAGGACCTGGGAACCTTGTAAGGATACATGGGATCATGAAGACTTTGAAATATCAGGACATTTTGAATCTGGTGGTCTCTGCCCGAAAGCTGAAGATGGGTTGTTCCTGGGTCTTTCAGCAAGATAATGACCCTAAACATGTGGCCAAATCTACTCAAAAATGGTTCACAAGGCACAAAATATAGCTCCTCTCATGACCATCTCAGTCCCCAGACTGCATCCCAATAGAAAACCAGTGAGGAGAGTGGAAGAGGAGAGTGCATAGGAGAAGACCCAGGACTCTGGATGATTTAGAGAGGTTGTGCAAAGAGAAATGGTTGAAGATCCCTCTTTCTGTATTCTCCCATCTTGTGAAGAGTTAAAGGTGAATATTAAATAGTGTCTTGTTGGCAAAAGGAGGTTGTACAAAGTACTAAAACCAGGGGTGCCAATAATTGTGGCACACATGATTTCATTCAAAAGATTTATTTCTTAATAGAACGACTTTCTGGGTCCTTGTTGGGTAGAAGTCGAAAGCCCGTCTCTGGTGGTCTAAGTTTTACAGGACTATAAAGTTTCAGAAGTACTAGGGTACATAGGAATGTTCCAAGGGTCCAGGAAACCT
>BRDA01036704.1:0-12199 GCA_036984385.1 Crenuchus spilurus | reverse complement strand
GTGAATACTTTTACTTTTACTTAAGTAAAATTCAATGCAAGGTAACTGTACTTTTACTCAAGTACATAATTGGTGTACTTCGTCCACCACTGATGGTGAGGTAAGACAGTGTCTTTGCTGTTTAGCTCAGCGCTGACATTGAGTTTATAGGCTTGTTAATAACTGTTTACCCTCATCAGACCATGGATGTCCATGGATATACCTGAATAAGAGATATTAGCCCAGAACAACTTTGTTGAAAAATTAATTTGTGTTTATAATTTAATTCAAAAAGGTAAACTGTCATTTATATTTATTTTCTATTAATTACACATAAAGCGACATATATTGAGACTTTTTGTTGTAATGTTGATATTGTTTGTATAGTAATTTATGAATTACTGAAATAATTAATGAAAAATTGTAATAGAGATTTAAATATTAAAATACAGGTTTGAATATTAGAATAATATAAATATTCTTATATCTAGAGATTCTGGATTTATGCTTTTATTGAGCTATAAGTCATAATGATCAAGAATAAGACTATTTAACATATAAACAAAACATAATTATATGTACTTCTGTTCATAAACTCTGAGAAAGTGAGTATTACGAGATAAAACTATCATTAATGAAACAAAATTAACATTAATGCTAGAAAGTGAGGTCGAGTCTCAAACAACACACTTTTTAAACTTTACATACTGTTCTACTGAAAGCTCTTCTAATGCTGTGCTGTTTTTTTGCATACATTTAAGTGCAGCAGTTTGGGACGCAGCCAGGCACTAGTGTTACTTGACATTTCATTGTGTTCAGCTTGAGAAAAGTTCATGTTAGCTAACGTAAACTCTGCATGTGATACACCAGCTGTTTTCATAGCTATAATTAGCCATCATTGCTCTTTGTTGTGCTGTGGTTCCTGCTCTCAAGTTCAATGTTGGTGAAGCTGACATCACAAACCAGATGCACCAACGAGGCAAAACCTGAGGCCAGTGAAGCTGTTGATTGGAGAATATTTTTGAACAGTCACCTCAATACACACTTTAATAATGGCTAACATACAACACAGCCTGAAATGTAATGTAAAATGAGCTAACGTACCCTTTCAGAATAAAAGCTATTTTGTTCTTTCCTCATGATACAACTTCCAGGTTGGACAAATACAGCAGTTTATTATAATATTCTCCCCCCGGTTCCTACGTCAATGCATATTCCTACATTTCAGGATGACTCTCCATCTGGAAGAGAGTAAACAGCTGTACTAAAGCCTATAAACTCACTGTCAACAGTATCTGGAGCAGCAGCATTTGTGGATTTTAACATAGTCTCCAAAATAGCTAGAAAAGAATTATCATCTGAAATAAATGTGTCATTCAAAAACTTCCAATTTAATGGGTGAACCCCAAACTTTTGAGCATTAGTGTATATTATTTACAAAAAAAAAAAAAAAACATCCATGGAAAGAATATTTAAGGGACCAAAAGTGGTTCGTCTTTGATGAAAACCCTTTAAAGCAGCTTTATTTGTAAGCTTGGAGGCTCACTGAAGGCCACATCCACTCATACACATTCACCTCATTCACAATGTGTGCTATTTAATACATCCCCCATGAGTCCAAGCAGGAAGTCACTGATTTACATGCTTCTAAAGTGAAAATGCAACTAACGGTAGATTTAAATGCACAAAATGATCTTTTGGGAGCTGGGATCCAGTCATTAGTGGATATTGCCATTCACTGAGCAAGTGCTACTGTGCCAAAAACCTGGATGGAGAGCTGCTCTGAGACCTGTGCCTCTTACGCCAATTTCCACCTTCAGCAGCACGTAGCCTACCGGAGTCCTTAGAGACCCTCGCCAGCACTCCAGCACCGCTATAGTGGAATCATTGCCAAAACAACTCCACCTAAGCATTCGAAAATGAGTTTTTAATCTTGCTCCAAGGACTCTGGCTCACTTTTGAGAATGCATTTGAATGAGAGCTGCATTTTTCTTTGATTTCCACAAGGTTTTGAGCTTTTACAAATGTCAGAATATGTATCTCAGATTATTGCAGTAGCAGGAGGGATAATGTGGCTGTATTTACTGAGCTGTGCTGAGACAAAAATCAGTGAATACAATGGGTAGACATGCCAGCAATGAAATGCCTAGCATATTATAAGAGCTTAGCTCCTAAGAGATGCAGGATAAAAACACATATTGTCATTGTCATAACAAAAGCTTTGTTTAAGTTTGTAGTAGAAGGTGCATCAATAAATATATATTACTGATAAGTTAATCTAAAGCAACAGCATACACACACACACACACACACACACACACACACACACACACACACACTGATAATGCATGATCTTATATTTACATTCACTCTCTATTTCATATACCATATAGGTGCACTTTATAGTTCAGATTGTAGTCCATCCCCATTCCACTCTTCCTGGGACAGGACCCCCAAAGAGCAGACACTATTTGGGTGGTGAATCACTCAACACTGCAGTGACACTGATGTTTTGGTGGTGTGTTAGTAGTGGTGTAGTACTAGTGAATCCAACACAACAGAGCTGCTGCAGAACACCGAGCCACTCACTATCCACTCTGCTGATCCAGCTTGTAGATGTAAAGTCAGAGACAGTAGCTCATCTGAAACGGCCCTGATAGCTGTGACCGAAAAGCTCAAGACGGCTAGATCTGCCGGACTGTTCTCATTCTTATGGACCTCTTTGCAGCCTTCAACACGGTCAACCACAAGATCCTCCTGTCAATACTCTCTAACCTCAGGATCACTGACTCTGCGTTGAAGTGGTTCAGATCATATTTAGAGGGTCGGTCCTACCAGGTAACATGGAGTGGGTCCACATCTGCTCCATGCAATCTCTCCACTGGTGTCCCACAAGGCTCAGTACTGGGTCCTCTTCTTTTCTCACTTTACACTAATTTTCTTGGTGAAGTAATTTCTTCTCATGGATTCTCATACCACTGTTATGCTGATGACACTCAACTAACGCTTTCCTTCCCTCCTTCTGACACTCAGGTATCCAGCCACATTTTATCATGTTTGACACATGGATGACAACTCATCACCTGAATCTCAACCCTAGCAAGACTGAGCTTCTATGGAAGCTGGAACAACTGGTCTGCATTTTGAACGTCCTTTCCTGTTTGAAAACTCTGTCATCGTAACGTCTCAAGAAGCAAGAAGGCTTGGTGTGATTCTTGATGACCAGCTATCATTTTCTACTCACATCGCAAATGTGGCACGGGCCTGCAGGTTCCTCCTCTTCAACATTCGATGGATATGATCCTTTTTGACCCAGGATGCTGCCCAGGTGCTTGTCCAGTCTCTCATCATCTCAAGACTTGACTACTGCAACTCACTCCTGGCTGGTCTTCCTCTAAGAGCCACCAGACCCCTGCAGTTGATCCAAAATGCAGCTGCTCGACTGGTCTTCAATCAACCCAAGTTCTCTCATGTCACTCCTGTGCTGTGTTCACTTCACTGGCTTCCTGTAGCTGCTCATATCAGATTCAAATCCCTGATGCTTGCCTAGAAAGCAAGTAATGGACTAGCTCCTCTCTACCTAATGGCAATGATCAAGTCTTGAGTTGCACCTCGATCCCTCAGAGCTTCCAGTACAGCTCGGATTGACCCACCATCCTTCAAGACACGTGGAAGACTAACATCTCGACTCTTCTCTGTCCTTGCACCGAAGTGGTGGAATGAACTCCCTCTGATTGTTCAGCCAGCAGAGTCCCTCGCTGTCTTCAAACGCAGACTGAAGAGCATCTCTTCGTGGACCACCTAAGCTAGAACTAGTTTAAATCTCTTGTTGAAATGTGTTATGTTCTTATATTGTGCTTAATTGTGTATCTTTCCTTCCTTCTAGGGTACTAGTAATGGTTGCTCTAACAGTGTCTGTACTAAGAGTAGTTTGGACTCTGTCTAGCAGACATTATTGTCTTATTGGAATCAAGGCACTGTTGTATGTCGCTCCGGATTAGAGCGTCTGCCAAATGCTCTAAATGTAAATGTCATCTGTTGCTGCAGTTTTTGTTGGTGCTCTAGTCCTTCATCAGTGATGCTGCCACTTAGGAGACTGTGGTCTGGATACTTTTTGTTGGTGGACTAGTCTCAGTCCAGCAGTGACATGGAAGTGTTCAAATACAGCAGCAGCCCTGCTGTGTCAGTAATACCAGCACAACATAAGCTAACACACCACCACCATGTCAAGGTCACTGCAGTGCTAAGAATGATCTACCACCCAAATCAAACCTGCTCTATTTTAACACAGTATTAAAAGGTTAACACAGTATACAGAGAAACAGATGGACTACAGTCTGTAATTGTATAACTACACAGTGCACCTGTATGATCAGTGGAGCTAAAATGGACTAAAGTGTAGATAGAGTGTAAATGTGCTGTAGATGATGTTATGAACAAAAATGAATGAAAAACATGTAATAAAACTAGAGGTGCACAAACGTTTGAATATATATGACATTTTAATTTTATTAGGGCAGACTTTAAAATACATTTATGTAAATAGATTATGTTCTAAGTTGTTTTGGACCACTTCTATTGGTCAATGGATCAGGAAATGTTCACACAATGTAAGGACTAGCTGGCATTTACAACTGATAAACAAATGAACTAAAATGAAGTTATGAGGATGATATAATAGTGATAATATATGGATAAGTACATCATTTTTCAGTACAGTACAGAGGTAAAGGAAAATACACCTGAGCAAGTCTCCTACAGATTATAGATACAAACGTTCATATTATGAACAAACTCTTTGGTGCAGGATTAGAGTGAAGATTAAAACCAAGGTTAGGATTAGGACTTGGATTAGGGCTGCACACCTGGCTTGGAGTCTTCCTAACTAGATCACTGTCTATAAGATAAATCTCTTGCTTCATTTACTTTAATGTTATAAAATACATTTATTTTGTCATTTACCTCATAAAGTACCTTGTGAACACTGACATAAGACATTCATAAATACTGAAGTATTGCTTTTAAAATGTTTTATTCAATCTCTATGCATGTGTTATGTCACTATGCAGGGAGCCTTCAGATAAAGTGCCAGCAGAAAAAACTACGAATTTATTGGATGTACAGCGTTTACATTATTTAGAGGTTCTTGAAACTTTAAAATGGTTGTCCATCTCTTTATAAAAATAGTTCTATAAAGATCCGTTTGCTGAAAGGTTTGGTCTCTCTATATTTGTATAGACTGTTATAGGTTATAGATACAGATGCTCAAATTATTAATAAACTAGCCGGAGAAACTCAAGTGTGTGTTGATTCAGGTTTAGGGTTAACAATATGAATTGGGGTTATGTTTAAGACCTAGGCTAGATTTTTTCCCCAGTGTCAACAGTATGTATGGATTAGCCACTTCATTAGGTACGCAGACCTTGTATCTACACTCTTTTTTTTTTGTAATTTCTAGGTTTTTGCCAATTTTAATCCCTTCCCAATGTAGTGGTAGCCAATTAGCCCATCCCCTCTGTTAGGCCTCTCCCCATCACTTTACAATGTCCCTGACTCTAGGAGGGTGCAGGCAAGCACAAGCCTCCTCCGCTGCGTGTGATGCAGCCACCACCTCTTTTTGAACCACCGCTGATACACCGTCACTAGAGAGCCTAACGCGCTCAGAGGAAGGCACACAGGATCCCCAGCTCTGATTGGACCAATCAGTAGACGCCTGAGCCAGCAGACATTGCAATGTGAGAGTGATGGAGAGAGTGAGAGAGCGCCATCTACCCGCCCAGAGAGAGCACTGCCAATTTTTGCTCTCTTGGGCCCCGGCTGTTGATGGCTATCTACATTCATTTAATCAGCTCCACTGATCATACAGGAGCACTTTGTAGTTCTACAATTACAGACTGTAGTTCACCTGTTTCTCTGTGTACTTTAACTCCTCATCTAACTCACAGGTGTCACAGTTTTCAGTGACACCGTTCTAAACAAATACAGATTATTACATGCCTACAGCACACTCAAAAAAAGTTGTGATAAAGTCAGAACAAACTGAAGAAGTACAAGTAACACTGTCCTGGAAGGTTCCATGATTAGTGGAAATAAATTTATCAAAACATTACCTACCCACCCACCTTCTCAGTAGAAATCTCAGTGAATAAAGGTCAAGGGAAGAAGCTGCTGCTGAATGTGTGAGAGCATTGAGCTCTCAGGCGGTATTGTTTGAGAACCTGATGGACATAGCTACATGGGCTATGTTGGGACAATGGGAAAATCATTGCCACTTAACACAGTCTGCCGCTGCATTAAGAAATCCAACCTGAAACTGTGTTGTGCAAAGAGGATGCCACGTATTGATTTTTACTGAAATGCCAGCAAGTTCTCTGGACCCAAAGTGACCTAAGACAGTGGAAACATCCTGTGGTCAGACAAGTTCATGTTTGTTCTTGGCCACAGCGAGGGTGATCTGTATATATGTGATGGTACCATAGATGCAGAGGCTTATATTGCTATTTTGGAGAGTACACAGCCATCAAGACTTCTTTTACTATGAACTTAAAAGTGTCCCAGCTTTTCTGGAAACAGGGTTTGTATATGCATTTGATCATTCTCACCACAGTGACTATTGTGCTGTGTGATGGTGAGGAGTCAGGAACAAAGGACCAACCTCTCACCTGGCTCTGGAGCATCACCACTACCTTCATACACCTTAGGCAGATTAGAATTGGAGGTCCAGCAGCCTAATAATAGAACTGTGCTTGCACACAAGAACAGAGACAAAAGAAAAGACTTCTGAGTGTGGCTCCATGCCAGAGCTGATGCCCAGCGGGCTTGCAAGCTTTTCAGGGCTAGAAATCCCTAAATGGATGCTAAACTGACTTTCTATGGACTTTAAATGAAAAGTAATAGGGCATTCTCATAGGAAGCTTCATTTAAAAGTACTTGATAGTAAAGTTTTGCTCACAGTGTGTAAATAAAACCACTTGCTGAAACTAGCATTGTTGTCTCTGTGCTTAGCTAAGCACCTGGTGATTATGGTCACACCCCCAAGGGGCATGTCACAGCTGGTATACGTGAAGCCTGGTCATCCTCTACTCAGTGATTCATGGTCACAGGATCCTGTTGATGGGATATTTCTGTTTGATGGGTAATTGACCAACTTATACCTACAACACACTATCACACCACCACCACGTCAGTGTCACTGCAATACCTGCTTTGTGGTGGTCCTGTCCTGTCTGTAATGGTAGAACTACAAAGTGCATCTATATGACCACAGGCGCTGATAAACCGGACAGTGAGTGTAGATACAAGGAGGTGGCTTTAATACTGTGGCTGATTGGTGTCTATAGCCTAAGGAAGCCTCATTGCATCGGACATCATCTTGGAAAACAAACAATAAAGACACGATGCATGTGTGCTGAAGTATAACAGTGAGCTTCAGATGAAATGAGGCTCCCAGTTTTAATAGAAATAATGTTTCTGAGTCTTATTCTTTGACATTTATGATGTACATGCTGGTTATGTGCATTGGTACTGTTCACATTCTTATCTTTCACACAATACACAGTAATGATAATGCTTCTGTCTCCGGGGAAAAAGCATGATTAGCAGTAGTAATTGGTTGCAGTTGCTGTGCTGCTCTCTCTTGGCAGCTCCTTTCTGAATGCACTGTGCTGGTGTGTTGTATTAGTGGTGTACGTTGCAAGTGATACACTTTAGATGCTTTGAGTAATTGTGTTTTAATGTTTCCCAGTTGTGAGTAATGGGGGACGTATCAGGAACAAAGGGCACATTTACTGACCACATTGTCCTTCAATACACATTTGCCTGATTTCATAGACGGTGAATTGTTTTAATTAATTGTTGCCGCGTTTCACAGTCATGAGAGGATATTTGATGTTCAATATTTATGCAATTAGCAGCTCACAGAAACAAACAGCTGAGAAGTCAGATTACCATTTAAAATACAAAATATGGAAGTTGATTTGAATGCAAATGTGAGCACTGTTCCTGAATGCACCAAAACACAAAGCGATCTGATCCCCGTCCTCTAACAGCTCTGTTTCACATTTTGCAGACCAAAGAATGAGACTTCTTAAGTGCTTCCTGTCTGGGATCCACAGTTCTAAAAAAGCTGGTGTTCCTGACTGTTGTCTACGAGGTGGCCTTTCTACATAACCCTGTTAAGATGTTATACATGGTCATCACTTTAGAGAATCTTTTCTGATTATCATGAACACTGACATAAGCGGTTCATAAATAAAGAAGCATTGCTTTTGTTCAAGTCTTTGTATGTATGAAGTCCCAACATAGGGAGCCTTCTAACAATGATAGCAGCAAGGTGAGAATGTATTCAGTGTAATGTTCATGTTTACGACATTTGGCAGACGCTCTTATCCACAGTGACGTACAAAAGTGTTTTGTTTCCATTAAGAGAATTATCAAACCATCACTAATACCTATAAAGAAGGAAAAATACACAATATAAGAGCTCTACAATACATTACAATAAGTGTTTAAACTAGTGCTGCTTAAGTGCTCCACAAAGAGATGCTCTCTGTGTGAAGACTGTGAGGGACTCTGCTGTTTGAGCAACTAGTGGGAGTTTGTTCCACCACCTGAGTGCCAGGACAAAGCATCTTGATGCCAGTCTTTCACATGTCTTGAAGGATGGCGGGTCAAGCAGAGTCATACTAGAAGGTCGTAGGGTTTGAGGTGCGACTCGAGACTTGACCATTGCCATTAGGTAGTGCGGATCCATTTTTTGCTTTGTAATGTGAGCATCAGGGTTTTAAATCTGATGCGAGCAGCTAGAGGAAGTGAACGCAGCAGTGCAGTGATGTGGGAGAACTTGGGCTGATTGAAGACCAACAGAGCAGCTGCATTCTGGATCAGCTGCAGGGGCCTGATGGCTCGCATAGGAAGACCAGCCAGGAGCGAGTAATGTTTATATTATGTACAGGTTCTCAAAACTTAAAATAGTTCTACGTGATTTTTACACAAATAGTCCTATAAAACAATCTTGTTAGAGTCCTATAAATTTTAGATACAGATATTCAAATGAGTATAAACTAACTGGTGTAATACTGTTGATCATCAGAAGCAGTAGAATTAGGATTCCGATTATGAATGGGGTTAAGTTTAAGATGTGGGTAGGAGGTATTAAGTTCAAGCTCCTGAGATGGTGTTGCATGAGGACGCCCAGCAAGCACACAAACATTGAAATAACGTTGATATTTCGCCAGATACATCAGGAACTTTTTCCAACCAAAACTAAACATCTCTACAACGTTTTACTATAAAGGTTTCATAAACATCTGGCCTAAACATTGATATAATGTTTAATTTCATTTAGATCAGGTTTTCCAATAAAATATTATAAACTACAATATTGATATATCCACCCAGCAAGCACTTAACGTTGTTTAGGCATTGGAACAATGTTTTGCCAAAACATTTAAAAGACGTTTAATTTTCACCCATTTTTTTAACGTTCAGGGATAACATTGTCTAAACATTAGGATCTAAACATTCCTAAAACGTTCACAATCAAACGTTTTCTAGATGTTTAGTAATCATTAAATATGCTTTTAAAGAAAACCAAAATAATGAAGTTTCCTAGTTATGCTGATATGTATTTTTAACATATTACTAGGTCCATTAGTAATATTAACTAATGTCAATAATTATAAAGTGTATAATATTAACTAATGGCAATAAGTAAGGTACCATTATTGCCTAAAGATATATGCTTTTTTGTTTCCACAGTATCAGTGATTATGCTAGCTGATTAATGATCCACTAGTTGATCCTGCCAGGGCAATTACATATGGTAGCAATTAAATATTATTTCTGTAGACAAAAAGCTAAACTTTCCATAAGCTGCACCTGTAGGCTTGCAACATATAGCAATTAAGACATCCTGATCCTTTCCTTTGTTTTTGAAAATAGAAACAAAAATCCAGTCAAGTCATCCATATATATACCTAACTGAGATACAGTACCTAAGCTTGGAACAAGCACACCTCTAGTGGACATCTATGTAATACGTTTTGCGCCCTCTAGAGTATCATACAGGAACAACTTCCGGAAGCCATTTTTTCTCCAGGATTTGATTTGTAAAGGTAAGCCTAAAATCATTAAATATCTTATCCATCCCTGCTAGTTGTATAAAATATGTACACAGATACAAAGTGTAGTGCCTAAGGATTTACTAGAACCTATTCATTTATGAGTTTGCAATGTTGTAAACGTTTGGTTTTCTTTTAAAGCGAATTTAATAATTACTAAACGTCTAGAAAATGTTTGATTGTGAACGTTTTAGGAATGTTTAGATCCTAATGTTTAGACTTTATCCCCGAACGTTAAAAAAAAATTCATTCTGGGTGAAAATTAAACGTCTTTTAAACGTTTTGGCAAAACATTGTTTCAATGCCTAAACGTTTGGTTTTCTTTAAAAGAGAATTTAAGGATTACTAAACATCTAGAAAAGGTTTGATTGTGAATGTTTTAGGAATGTATAGATCCTAATGTTTAGACAACGTTATCCCCGAAGTTAAAAAAAAAAATTCATTCTGGGTGAAAATTAAACGTCTTTTAAACGTTTTGGCAAAACATTGTTTCAATGCCTAAACAATGTTAAGTGCTTGCTGGGCGCTCAGGCTATCAATACCTGCAGAGTATGTGAACTTTCTTCACACTATAGCCTTTGGCACCAAAATGCAATCACTCTTTCTTGCCCATCATTAACATTTGCTTTGCGACCCATATTCCACACATCAAACAAAACGTTCACAGCACTGTTCCACCTATTCTCAACTGCTGAATTCCGTCACACACCCTACAAGCATTTATAGTCTGATCATTCCTGTGCAGTGCAATCTGCAGGAGCCTAGAAGTTACTACCACCTTAAACATGCAAGGTGACTAATATGCATTCACATTGCCTAGCAAACAAAGGTCACACACGTGCCATCAGGGAAAAAAGTCTATTAATGGAATAACCTGGTGGTTCAGTATGTTCAGGAAGTCAGCTGATCAGTACTTATCAGTCCACATGACCTTCTTCCATTATTCTAGAGTCCAATCTTTATGTTACCTACAAATTGAAGCTGTTTTCACTGATAAGTTGTTTTCTTTAGGCTATACAGTTGTTTACTCCAAATCCTTTGAGTTCCCTTCACATTGTGCATGTGGAAATACTCTTACTTTCACTACTAAACAAATCCCTTAGGTCTACTGCTGTTTTTCTACAATTTGATTTCACCATACATAAGTGATTGCCAATTAAAATCACTCAAGATTTTTTTCTGACCACATTCCTTCCTTGAAGATGATGCTTTCTCACTGTCTTTCCACTTTTTAACCCTTTTTAACACTTTTTAATGAGTCGGCTGATTAATGAAATTCCACAAAAACACTTATATAACTCTGCAAAAGTTTATCCTAGACACAAAAATGAAACATACTTTAAAGGTTGTACCTTTCAAATATATATGTTGCTTGAATTAAAGCATATTTTATGTTCTTGTGAGAGGAGCTTTAATAAACAGACACACGTCTGTGAGAGCGAGTCAGAAAGCAGCGCATATTTTCCCACTAAAAGACACAATCTCTCAGTCATATGTTAATGACATGGTAATTTTGGACATTCTATTGTTGGATTCCAGGAGCCAGGAATCTGTGGAATGTTGATTCAACAAACACCTCTCAACTGAGGTGATCCTGAATAAAAGACTGTCACCTCTCGCCTCATTTCATTTATATTCAATTTAGGTTTAGTGGCTGAGGAAAACAGAGTGTCACCTCACATTTCTTAAGCTTTAGAAATAAAACCACATACAAGTTCTAATCACTACACTACATCAGAGGGTCTGAATGAAATACTCTGGATAGTTTTTAACCCATTTTAGTAGTTTCAGCATACCCTTAGATGTTTTCTCTGCTTGATGCCAATAATGTGGCCTTCTGAAACAGATTCACATCTTTTCCACGACCAGAGGATGTGTTTTTGACATTATTATTTATTGAACAAATGAGAAGCTACTCACTCATTACCAGTGTTGCGAATAACGGCGTTAAAAATAACGGCGTTACGTAACGACGTCATTTTGTCAGTAATGGGATAAAATAATTACAAACCGGATTCCAAAAAAGTTGGGACACTAAACAACTTGTGAATAAAAACTGAATGCAATGATGTGGAGATGGCAAATGTCAATATTTTATT
>BRDA01036695.1:5895-17320 GCA_036984385.1 Crenuchus spilurus | reverse complement strand
GTATTATCCTGTAGAAATGGTTTCATAAGACTGTTGTACAATCTTTGTGTTAATTTATTAAATAATTCACATGTTCACACTCTCGCTACTTTTTTTTATTTTAAACTTGGCCTACAGGCTGTGTATATGTGGATTCTTTTAGAATATCTCACAAAATAAACTTAAACATCCACAGGCGTTAATATATCCTTTTTAGTTTCAGATTTACTGGTTTCACTTCTCTTTTAAAACCATGATGATGTGGTTTAAGTCATACTTGTGGTATAAGGTTTAATATGATGTTTATTCATCCTAGGACACTGCTGCGGTACTTTTTTCCACCTGACTTCCGAATCCCAAAAGATTCCTTGAACTCTATGAGTGCTGAGGACCTTGTGGCTTTCCCCATTGTGAGTTCAAATCAATATGTGTGCCCTTGTCTTTTGGAGTCATTTGGTAAATGTCTGGGGAAGTAAAGTGGTGTTTAGTAACATCAGTAACCAAATGTAAATGAACCGTGGTGGGTTAAAATCAATGTATTTTCATGCTTCCTCACTTGTCTAATGTGTACATGTTTCTGCTAATTCAGCAGTAACTCTGTTGGTCTTATGTGTGTTGCAGAAAGAGTATTTTCAGCAATATGAATCAGGGTTGCAGAGTCTGTGTAACTCGTACCAGAATCGTGCCGAGTCCCGAGCTCGAGCTGTGGAGGAGAAAAGCAGTGGAGCAGAGGTCAGACTCAGAGAGTCTGAGGAGAAACTCCGCAAACTCAGAACCAACATTGTCGCACTGCTGCAGAAAGTTCAGGAGGTTAGAGCCATTCCATTCACACATACAGACATCATACATTAACACCACCACCACACACACACACACTACAGAAAACATACAGGTGCACATACATTAGAAAAACTTTCCTACAGTATGTTAATACTGGTTATTGTAAAATTACAATTAGTAATGTCCCCTATAAAACTACATATTCTCAGCATTTTTCAGAATTAAAGTCAGTGTAATACACTTAATGGAATAGTTCACCCAGAAGTCATATTTGCATATTTTCCCACTTATCCACATGTAGTTCATCAGCCAGTACATGCTTTTAGTCCTGAGTTTTCATTCTTTAGTGCAGAACCGCAGCTAAGAAGCTACTAGAACTGAATAGCTAAATTGTTTCCATCAAAATACATCCCCAAAATGTAAAAAAAAGTCTGACTGCATCCAGATATTGTCTGTGACTAGTTGATGTGGTTTATTATTCAATATCACTTACTGTAACTAATAAAAATAATAAAAAACCTCACTGCTACAGGCTGCCACTTCAGACAGCAGCAGAAATGGTAGAAGTCTGATCTTCCTCTGTATTTATGTCCATCATCATCACTAAGGCTATGCTCACATTACCAGGCTAAAGTGACTCAAATCCAATCTTTTCAAATCAGATTTGAGTAACTCATATGTGGTTTAGATCAGATATGTATCCGATCCGTGGACATGCGACTTGAATGTGATCGGTCAGATCAAATTTCATATGTCTTTTTGCTTGTATGCATTTGTGTAGTGGGGCGAGCCAGTGTTGGCATCTGTAGTAAACTTGTGTAAGGAGCAAAAGCAGACAGCTGGCATTTATTCACCTTCACCTGATCATGTACAGTCTAGGGGTGAAACGATTACTCGAGTAATTCGAGTTGCTCGATTACAAAAAATGATTGAGTAATTTTCTGTGCCTCGAGTAATCGTTTATTTAATTTTAAACATCAGAGCACGGTATTTTGCACTTTTAATGTGGCACACCACGCTTACGTCACCCGTGCACAGGAAGAGGGACGCAGTGCAGAGATTTTTCGTTGAGAAGCAGGAATATGGAAGCAGAGAGGGAAAAAAGCGACAATGTGCGAGAAGAAAACGGCAATAGGAAAATAATGCAGCGCGCTATCCAACACTGGCAGAACTGGCAAGGCCTCTGCTGTGTATTCCAGCTACATCCACGCCATCAGAGCGTCTGTTTTCAGTTGCAGGTAACATTGCTTCAAAAAAAGAGGGCAAGCCTAAGTCCTGAGCATGTTGATATGCTCACGTTCCTGCATTTCAGTCAAATGCTCCTTTAAAAGAAACACACACACACACACGGAGGCCTTTTCCTTTATTCTCCTGGAGCTATTGGTTTAAAGCACTTGTACCAGAAATGTGTGAAACTGTTCATGGACCTGTTCCTGTTCAGATGTTCAGAACCTAAGATGCACAACATAAAGCCAATGTTTATGCCTTTTTTATTGCTTATTTTCCTATATTTTTGATACTTACAAGAAATCTTAAGTTGAAAGTAATTTGTTTTTTACTTGTGGTAATTATTTCTATTTTGTTTTATTTATTTCTATTTGCAATTTAGAAATGTATGTTGTGAATTTAAAAATATAAACTATTTAAAAAAAGGAAACCAATTGGTCATTCATTATTAAGATAAATGTCTTGTTTTCTCTTGTGTATTTTACAAAGCAAATGTGTTTATCCGATTACTCGATTAATCGAATCGATTTTTCAGTAGAGTACTCGATTACTAAAATAATTGATAGCTGCAGCCCTAGTACAGTCCAGCACCTGTTTACTGTTCTCCTGAGCAAAACACGTCTGCTTTACCAGTTTTACTAAAAACAGTCGTCTCACAAATACAGGGTTGCCAGATTGCCCAAACCTCCTACTGATTTTTTTAACAGAAACACTACACAAAAGGAAACTAACCCAAAATTTAGAGTGACACACACACTTCAATGAGCTTTAAAATGTAAATCTTATTCAAATCTTACTTTCTCATTCAATTTCTTTTATTTCGTGCCAAAACCCTGCAAACTGCCAACTTTGAAGTTTTACCAAAAATAAGTTTTATTTTTGCAAACCTGGCAATCCTTCACAAATTGTTTGTGACGAAGGTGACGTGTAAAAACATATCAATGTGCGCATGTCAGCCATTTCACAGAAAGATTGGTTCATATTACAGACAGATACAACTCACTTACATTTGTGAATGTGAACCATCAAGATAGTTAAATCTGATCTGAGCAAAAAAACTGGATTTGGGAAATGTGGCTTGTAATGTGAACGTAGCCTAAAACTGATCCTAGATCAGCACATTGTCCCGTTTTTTTTTTTTTTTTTTTTTTTTTTTTTTTTTTTTTTCTTTTTTTCTTTTGTCAAACTCTCTTAACACATCAACTAGTCTGTGATACCCTTAAATACAATCTGAAGGTTGAGAGAAGTTTTGGTGATGTATTTTGATGGAAATGCCTGATCTGTTTAGTTTTTTCATGTTTGCTGGAAACGTCTGGTTTGCCGCTCCAGTTCTCAAGTAAAGAAGTAAAATTAACTCCAGCATGTCTTGACTGATGGGGTAAATCAGGTGTATATGGGGAAAAAAATATGTAAATGTTATTTGTGTGAACCATTCCTTTACATTTATGTAGATTTGATATTTAGCCATGCCACTGTCTGTTAATGTTATTTTATCCTTATTATGGTTTGAATGTTTTTCCGTAGGACATTGAGATCAGCAGTGACGATGAACTGGATGCCTACATAGAAGATTTGGTCACTAAGGGCGAGTAAAACGCATCTCTCAGCGGAAAATTGCCTCTATCCATACCCATCCGGCCTTGTTTTCACTGTTGTCATGGTTTCTTTCCTTGTTTATCCACATGATCCATTTTGTACTTCTGTTGGAAACCGTGCCGGTTCTACCCTCCTTTGCTGCTGCCCTGGCATTACAGATGCAAGTAGCATTTTCACCACTGAATTACAAATCCTTGTTTTGTTTTTTGTTTTTTTAAAAAAAGAAGACTCCTTCTCCCAACTGGTTAACCTATCAACGTACTTTGTTTTTATGGACCAAAGGAGCTGGAAAGCCTCACGTTTTAGAATTTTCACAGAAAGTAGCCTCTCTCTCGGTTTAGTGAATCTTTGATTTGAGAGGTGCTCATGGGCTTGGCCGTTTAAAGCCTTTTTCTCAGTTCTAAATAGCTCCACGTGTATCAGTATGTACTTTGACAGAAAAGGTATGTTGCAAACAATTATGACTGCAAGTGGCTTTGGAGAACATCTTCTCCACTTCCTGGTCGCTGCTACACTTTTTTTTTGTTTGTTAATACTTTCAGTGACTCCCTGTTGCCTGTCTTTCATACACGAGTGTGGGGTCCAGTACAACAGATTTTCTTCTTTTGGAATAAATCCAAAACTGTTTACCCCTTTGTTCACAACATTTAGTCGCCATCTTTATATCTAAGTATATTTTTAAACAGTTTTAAAAGAAATGTTCCAATAAAAATTTAGGATGTATACAATGTTTTTGTGGTCATTGCTATGCTGAACGTACACAGTTTGTATTTGATGTATATACACACGTCCAAATTCTTATGTGTGTATGTTAAGTCTCCATTCAGATTCACTGCTCTTTGAAATGCACTCAACTAGCAATCCATGTCTCTGTGTACATGTCAGTAGCAGTAGACGATTTATATTATGACACTTTTAAATTGAAATAAGCAGGTTAGTATTGCATTGTTACAAAGCCATTACAGTTTTAAGTGTCGTGTACAAAAGCAAACAATCCAAACTAATCTTTTCCAACAGCATTGCACATTTAATCATTTGTTAAAATTAATCTTTATACAATTTCAATTGTATATTCCTTAAGTTTTATAATTATCTAAGAGACATGTTTTAGAAAAATAAGTGCTGTTTTTATAAATGAATGATATTTATAATTTAATATACTTTCATATGACAGTTAAGGTGTCTGTGTGCCTAACATCAGTGTTAGGGGATTTTACAAAGCTGTATTTCTGTTAATCAGATCATTTAAAACAACTCTGTTCAAAGGTTCTGTTCATTTTGGTCGTTAAAGAAAGGTAAAGTGCTTCTAATCCAGAATACTAACCAAGAGCTTACTCCCATTTTACAGGTTTGTCATTAAATATATTGTGCATAACAAGCCATGTTTTACATATCCTCATCCATTCTGCAGAACTTTGACATTAATGATCCAGGACTGTTCCGATGAACAAAGTTCATTTACAGGTACGTATTTGGCCTTTGGCTTGTCTCCTTTCAAGACAAATGAGAATGTTCAGAGTTTCTGCTGCAGCCTCACGTGTCCTTGGAGCTTTGTAAGACACTTAACACTGCTTCTTTCGCTGGTTTCACTTGGCTGGAATTGACTCTGAGACAAAAGAAGAAAGCCTGTTATTGACAAGCACACAATACACTCCAGTACTCAAAGAGAAGCCAATACTTTCAAAATAAAGCTCATCAACACTGTATGTGAGTAATGGTACTCTAAAGCAGGTTAGAGAGGGGTCTCAGACTCAGAATCCAGCAGAATTTGGTGAATGTTCTCATCAAACACATCTCCAGCACCAAAACCTGGTAATTAATTAAATCAGGTGTGCTTTCACCAAACTCAGGACTAGAGTTCAACAGCCACAGCTTTTTTCTTTGTCTGCATACCTCTCTGTCATCAGCTCATATATTTGACATTTGAGCTCATAATATTTTGATGCTATTTGAATTTAACTGATTTTCATGAGCTATCAACAGTAAGACCAAAGAAGGCTTGAAATATGTCACTTTACATGTAACAAAATATGACATTCGACCATTTTGAACACAAAGGAACGTTTTCACAATATGTACATGTGCAGTGGCAGAGCCCAACACGTAAGGATCACATGACCTGTCACTGAACTCAGTAGCAGAGACAACACTAAGTTAAGCATGGCACTGTATAAGGTCTCCAGAGCTGGAGCTGGGAATCAGTGGTTTAGTGGTCAGTAAGCGGGTGAGCTTATGTAACTGCAGCTGGTTGTGAGCTGAATGTGTAGTGTATGAATGCACGGGGATCCAGAAGCTGGGAGAAAGACGAGCTGCACGTGTCCGCTCGAACCTGTGCGCGCGCGTCCGGCAGCCGCTCCTCCACACCGTGTGCCACACGGCCGCGCGCAGGGCCGGGCTACCCCAGATGTAAAGCGCGGGCGTGCTGAGCGCGTTGACGCGCGCGAAGAGGGCGAGCACGTTGGTGGCCTCGTTCCTATAGCGCACGCCGCCGCTGCTGAGGTATTTGATCATGATGTTGAAGAAGGACGGGAACCACAGCGACAGGAAGCAGACGACCACGAAGAAGATGATGCGCAGCGACTCTTTCTTGCCGTCGCGCTCCTGGCTGGGCGGCTCGCGCGCCAACTGGTGCTTGGCGACGAGGTAGAGCTTGATGGCCATCAGCACCTTGGCGACCACGATGATCTGCAGCGTCATGACGCCGAAGGCGCTGATCCGGATGGCTTGCGCGACGGGCAGCGCGTTCTGCACGCCGAGGATCATGTAAGTGTAGAACCAGCAGAAGCCGCAGCACGCGATGACCAAGCCGCGCGTGATGAAGCGGTTGTAGAAGAACGGGTGACACACGGCCAGGTAGCGGTCGAACTGCGCGAACAGGAACGTCATCACGTTCACGCCCATGATTGACGGCAGGATGTAGTATGTGCTGTTGCGCGACGGGTAGCCCTCCAGCACGTCGAAGAGGCCCAGGTAGTACACGGACAGGCCCGTGAGCGTGTCGCTGATGCTCGTGTTGAGCATGAAGATGAAGCGGTTCTGCGCGCGCAGGGCCCTCGTGCTCAGGATGCCCAGCACCACTGACCCCGCCAGCAGGGACGAGCTCGTGGCAAACACTATGTGATACAGAAAGAGACAATAGTCCTCCGCGCTCGTGAAGTTGACCGACAGAGGGATGGTCGAGTTCAGAAGGAGCATTTTTACCAGAGGCGGCTGTGCCGGAGCTGCTCCTGTGTTTATATAGGCGATGGTCCAGCTCAGGGGCGTCACATGAATTTGTAATGTGGGGGGGACACAGTGTCTGGGGGTCTGGGGGTCCTCCCACTGAAAATTGTGAATGAAGTAAATGCCATCAGGTTGTTAAACATCTACTTTTACCAGCATAATTAAACACTTGATTCAATAACTATTTTAAAGACAGATTCCTCCTTTAACTAATGCATCGTCCTGTTTTTTAACTCACTGCTATGTCTAAGATAATGAATTTAATGTGTCACAATTTATCACAAACAATGACTTTAGGAGTGCATTTTACTTTCATTTTGTTTATTCTTGATTTAGTTTTATATGCAATTGTGCCAATGGTGATACTCAACTGCATGTTTAAACAACAAGAATATTAAAAACTTTACTCAATGAATATGTGCAATTTTGACAACCACCAACAGTGAATTTAGGATGGCATTTTACTTTTTTCTGATTTAGTGATAGGCCTACTCACAACAAAAGCCTTTATAACACAAAATCACACTGCTGACACACAAAAATGACTTTTTTTTGTCAGTTTTATCAACCTGCATGTAATTATTCAAACAAAATAGGTTTACAGATTCATGGTGACACTACAATTTTTACCACTTTATAACTTTTACCCCCCTTTCCTTCACAATCCACTTGGAATAACATCCATCTGCCTTCTCCCATTATTTTCCTTTCCACTATTCCTTCCTCATACACTGATTTTCCCAATTTTACTCCTTGAAATGATTGTTAAAATTAAGTAAGCCCATCAGATTTATACGGGCCAAAATAAAATAAAGTTCAGTTTAAGTATGTGCTAGATTGTCTTTTTAAATCAGTAACGTTTTTCATGAATTTCACGCTAGAATGACTAGAATACGCTCAAAATAAATACTGATTTGAGTTTACATTTTAGATTTCATTAACAACTGCCCAGCACCCCTCATCACTCACCTCAGCAACATCACTCTCTCCACTGTCCGTATACATGCCATTGTGATGTATTGACTAAAGTGTAATTGTATAAATAAAACATATATGACTCAATAAATAAAATTATCTACTATAATATGGCCTATATATATATATATAGTATAATGCCCTGCCCTGTGCCCAGTGAGGGGGTAGGGGTCTAACTGCAACCCTGATAAGCGGGTTTGATAATGAATGAATGAATATATATATATATATATATATATATATATATATATATATATATATATATATATATATATATATATATACTGGTGGTCATATTATAGGTAATTTTATTATTATTAATTTTAAAATATTAAATTGAGTTATTGAGAAAATGTTCCCAACAAAGATTTGATTTCTTTGGATTGAGACTCAATTTCACTCTCATTTGTATTTGATCTTGACTTGGTCTTGGGTCTACTCTCAGCCAGCTGTAGTCTCAGATGTGTCTGGAGTCTTGATTACAGTTGACTCAATGAATCTCCCACAAAAATAAATCAAGACCACAGTTTAATAAATGTGAACCCTGTTGCCACATCCAGTCAGAAACAATCAATGCACAATAACAATCAATAACATAATACACAGCATAAAACCATATTTACGAATTTGGACCCCACCTGTCCAAAGGTAAGAAGTGGTCAACCAACAAATCTCAGGGCAAGAACAAGGCATGTAACAAACCTTCATGCACCACTGTACTGATATTGATTGTTTCTGGCTAGATGTGGCATCAGGGTTCACATTTGTTAAACTGTGGCCTTGATTTCTTTTTGTGGGGGATTCATTACTGTACTCAAGAATCCAGACAAGTCTGAGACTAAAACTGGTTGAGGTGAAGACTCGGCCAAACCAAGATCAAGTCTAAATGAAAGTGAGATTGATTCGAGACAATCTAAAGTTTTTTGATTGATATTTTATATTGTTTACAGTACAATATTGTATAGCATTTATATCTATACCTGTCCAGATGACTTAAATAAAATATATTAAAATGTAGCTGGTCTTGTTCAAGACCAATTACGTTTGGGAGACCAAGAAAGCATCTTGTTTCTGGATTTGTGTACTTCAGCTCTAAGATCTGATGCCTAATTTGTAGTTAATTGTGTGTTTGTACATAACTGTCATTTTGAAAACAATGTGCATGTGTATGTGCACAAATTTAGCCTAATTGTTTGTTAAATATTACTTTGCTTATGAATGAATGTAGTGAGTTGTATTTGAAATAAAAATCTGGATGTATTTCTTAACCCTCCATTACCTTCAAATTTACTAACATCGTTTATCTTTGGGTTTATATACAATTTGACCCCAGTAATTTAAGCCTCCAAAAAATGAATAAAATTGTTACCAAAGTTTATGTTAAATACTTTATGTTGGTTTTTAGGCTACTTAAATAGCCTTGTAAACCCCAACCAAAACCCCCACATCACTTTTATATCCTTAATAATAATAATAATAATAATAATAATAATAATAATTTCCATTTATATAGCGCCTTTAAAGGAACCAAGGACGCTTACCTCTTACATGACTATGGAAAAATTTGCAGATCACTATAAAATCTCATTGTTTGATCTAAAATTGGAAATAGATAATTTTGGTGTTTTAATTGCTTCATATTATTTCTAAGTAAATATTTTTGTTATTTATAACATTTGCAATGAAAACCATTTATGTTATTAGGAATAGTAAAATGTATAATGCTTGGGGTCAGTTTGAGTAAGTCATTTTGTCCATGTACATCCTTTTTGATTGATTGAAGAGCTCAGATGCTAATTTTCTGTCTTGGACATGACTGACATATATCTGGTGGGGCTTGGAACCATTTTGATGACATTAAAAGCAATAAGTCTACCCTGTTTTTCAAGCAGGGAGACAGACCATAACTTTACATTTGCAAGGTTGTATGTTTGCTGGTGGTTAAGAGATAAAAGGAAAGTCAACACTAAGAGTCTCATTTCCAGCAGAGGAGGATGCCTCATAATCAAGATCCTCCTCAACATCATCCTCTGTCTCAAACATATTATTCTCAGTCTCAGACACATTCTCCTTTGTCTCAGACACAGTCTCCTCTGCCTCAGCCACATTCTCCTCTGTTTCAGACACATCATCCTTTCTCATAGTGTCCTCTGTCTCAGACACATTCTTCTCTGTCTCACATACGCATCATATTCCATCTCAGACGGTCTCCTTTGTCTCACACAGTCTCCTCTGTCTCACACACATTATTCTCAGTCTCAGACACAGTCTCCTCTGTCTCAGACACATTCTCATCTGTCTCAGACACATAATCCTGTTTCATAGTCTCCTCTGTCTCAGCCATTCTCCTCTCTCTCACACACATCATATTCCATCTCAGACACAGTCTCCTTTGTCTCACACACAGTCTCCTCTGTCTCAGGTACATTCCCCTCTGTTTCAGACACAGTCTCCTCTGTCTCAGACACATCATCCTCTGTCTCAGGCACATTCTCCTCTGTCTCAGACACAGTCTCCTTTGTCTCACACACATCATCCTCTGTCTCAGACACAACATCCTCTCTCTCAGATACAGTCTCATCTGTCTCACACACATCATCCTCTTTCTCAGGCAGTCTTCTCTGCCTGAAGCACATTCTCCTCTGTCTCAGAAACATTCTCCTCTGTCTCAGACACATAATCCTATGTCTCATAGTCTCCTCTGTCTCAGACACATTCTCCTCTGTCTCATACACACATCATATTCTATCTCAGACACAGTCTCCTTTGTCTCACACAGTCTCCTCTGTCTCAGACACATCATCCCCTGTCTTAGGCACATTCTCCTCTGTCTCAGACATAGTCTGCTTTGTCTCACACACATCATCCTCTGTCTCAGATGCAGTCTCCTCTGTCTCACACACATCATCCTCTGTCTCAGGTAATCTTCTCTGTCTGAGGCACATTCTGTGTCTCAGACACAGTATTCTCTGTAAAATGTTCATATATTGTATATGTTATAGCTAAAACAGCCTGGGGTTTGACCCCAAAGAATTGACCCCAAAGAACACTGATGTATACAAAATATGTACAGAACACTGAAAACATATTATCATGTTAATTTTATGTTTACTCAGTTAACAGCATAACATTTGAAAAAAAAAATAATTAAATGTGAAGCAAGAAAAGTCAAGTTATACATTAATTTAAAGACGTTAAACATTGGATGGGGTCAAATTGACCCTATAATAGGGTTAAACTAATGAAAATAGATTGTTTTTGTAAAGTTTTATATCAATATACTGCAAGAGAAATCTCCTCATTTAACACTTACAGTATATCTGTAGAGGTTAAAGATGCTTGGCCTAATAATACTGTATGAAAACAACATGTCCCTGATGTGCCACAGTGAGTGCTTTGACAGCCGGGCACGAGGGTCCTGGACAGTCTGGAGAGAGTAACCGACTGTTTTAAAAGTACCAGTCTTCATCTCCCTGCACTGCCCCTCTGTATTGTCCACCTTGTTTCCCCTGCGTTCATGGCCTCTCTCCTGTCAAACTGAACTCGACCCCAGTCAAGAGCCCGGGCCTCGTGTCATAATAATCCGGTTCGTAGAAATTGGAGATGTCTATATGACATTCACAATTTACTCCTCTAAAGAGAACGT
>BRDA01036693.1:0-12625 GCA_036984385.1 Crenuchus spilurus | reverse complement strand
ATATATATATATATAAATGTTACTTACTTTTCAAATATAGTAATATCTAAAGTTCAGATTAAAAAACTAAATCAGTAAGTAAAGTGCAGACACATAATTGTGAAGTTGTAGAAAATGCAGAAAGACTGTGATTGGGTGAAGTGATAGACATGATTATTGGGAACTTGTGCTGAAGTGTCTACAGTATCCACAGAGAATGCTGGTGTGATTGAGTCTGACAGCACCTTTCTCTCACTTGTGAATGTGGTTACAGGAGGCGTGACATTAGTCGACTGACATTACTATAGACTGGATATTGGCAAGAATGGAGATATAAAACATTCAATATGTTATAGATGATCATGTCAGTTACACATTAACCGGTTTTACTGTTAAATATTACAGTGACAGTTTAACAATTTAGCATATTGTTGAAGTACGCTGATGAGAAACACCCCATTTACACCCTGGAAGCTTGTCATACACGCATATCATTAATATTCCACTACCATATATCATTTATCTGCTTATACAGAAGACACTGTGCATGTTGTACAAACACATGACTGGAACAATCCCTGTCCTCCTCTCCTGTCCTTTTGTGCAAAGACACAGGAAGACTCCGTGATGGTGGGAGCCCAGGGGAGGCAATTTCATTTTCAGGTGCTGCAGTGATTGTGCAGGTCATCTGTTGAGTCTGGCTCAATGTCAGCCCCTCCAGGAGGAGAGGAGACTGAGGCAGAGCTAAACTGGGTGGCTGATCGTTTGTGTCCCAGGCCCTCTCACACTCTTTTCTCCAAAGCCAAGCAGAGAAAAAGGCTCCCGCGCGCGATAAAAGAGGCATTCAGCTGAGAACACCAAAGACCTAATCACCAAAAACAGCCTTGAGATTGCGCCAGATCCCAGGGGGCAAAGAATGGGGAGATAGCAGATTTTTGTACCTCACACTAATAGTTTCTTATTTTTTTATTTTGCTCCTGACACATCTCAAAAGAGATTAGGATCCAATTCAATTAACTTTTTATCTGGCTGAGGGAAAAAAAAGCTGGAATTTTTTTCCATAGGAAAAAAAATAAAAAATTCCCACCCATGAAAAGGGGTTTGCGGGTAAGGCATGCCCGTAGTTCAGAAAGCAGTTCTTTATAGTGGGCACAGAGTCCTGCTGCTACATCATAACAAAGTGATTTTACAATGCAGATCAAATCCAGATGGAGTCGATTTTCCATTTTAATGCATTCCCTCTGGAGAGAGCTGCCTCTGTGACAAGTCTTGGCTGATCAATTTTGCTCCTGGTATGCTTTCGAAACTACAACATGCAACCTGTCCTAACTGCCTCTTTACATGCCAGCTGAGGATGAAATGAGGAAATATGCCATTCCGTTGTTTCATAAATGGGATTCCCTTTAGGTAGCAGCTACGTTTAATGCTGTTTAAGTCATCTGAAAGAAGTAAAACATGCACATTATTTTGTCCAGGGAAAGAAATAAACATATTTATTGTTATTTAATTAATTCAAGAGATGAAAAGTAATGGAGTAAATAGCCAGGGGTATCAATTCATTTGGCTAAGACTAGTAACAGAGATATACACAGTGATGTATGTATGAATAAGTGAGCACACTAGTCAGTTGTAGCAGAATGTAAAAGCATCATTATGGGCAAAGGACGTGATCTGACTGATGTCCAAAAGAGCATGAAAGTAGGGTACCGGGTGAAGCAACTCAGAAACAGTCGCTATAGTAAAGGTACTGAGAATGGACTTCTTGTACACCGAGTTATTCCCAACGACATACCAGTGGTGCCCCCCGGCCATTGATGCCAGAGGAGAACGATGACTCTGGCAAGTGGTACAGAGCAATCAACTCACTACAGTGAACAAGTTCACATCTTTAATGAACAGGAGCAATGAGGACAGTGTCAGGGGTTACATGCAGATGCATGGTTAAGATAATATTCTGATATGACCGTATAACATATAGAACTAACTCAAATTCAGATAACACAGGTACAATAAAACATCCCTCAAATAAGATGAGTTGTTTATTTTTAATATTTTAACCCTTCAACACCATGCTCAACCATATGATAGAGCAGATTTGAGTCAATATATCTTATTAAAGAACACAATGTGATAGTGACATCTCTACCAATCGGTAGAGGTATGTTAAGATAAAAAAATAAAGAAATTAAAAAAAACATCCACTAGATGTCTGAAATGCAACAATTTATTGTTGGGGGGGGGATGCAGTGGTTGTGCTGGGTGGTGGGGATGGGGAGATGGAGGGGTTGTTCGCCCAGGGCGCAAAATGGGCTAGGATTGCCATTTGGACATATTAATGGGACTTGCCTGGCTTTAATGACACTTTATTCTCAAACAATTGAGTTTATTCTCTAAGTCAACTGTTTTTTTATTTTTTATAGAGTGGCCCTAAAATGCCATCATACCACACAGATTAATGTGATGTTTCAAAGTGAACAAAAGTAGCGTCTTGTTGCAAATGTTCTGATTTTTACCATGAAGTGCATTTCACTGTTTGTTTAAATAGTAAAATAGTAATAAATAGTTTTTATTACTGCACCCTACCCTCCCAATAATAATATTATTATTATTCTTTAATTTCCCTGAAGGAACCTCCTAAAGGGATCAATAATGAACTATCTATCTATCTACTACTACTACTACTACTACTACTACTACTACTACTACTACTACTACTACTATTATTATTATTATTATTATTATTAATAATAATAATAATAATAATAATTATTATTATTATTATTATTCCTTAATTTCCCTGAAGGAACCTCCTAAAGGGATCAAAAATGAACTATCTATCTATCTACTAATAATAATTTTATTATTATTATTATTATTATTATTATTATTATTATTATGTGATAAAGATGTAAAGGGTTAAATAAGGTAAATTTGAAAGTTTTATATGTATTTTTTTAAACAGTGAATAGTCTCAGCAGTGTTGAGGAGCAATAAAACACTTTTCTTGTGGCCTAGTTTAAAATGGGTGTGATGTTATTACTTCTATTAGTAATTTATTGCACTTTCTCCACTGTTCATTTAGGCCACTGGTGCCTGTGCAGTATCTATTTGATGACCTGTCCTGTAGCAAGCTATTCTTTCCATCATTAAAGGACAATTCTGACATTTTGGCAAATAATCTCATATTTCAATCACTTGACAGGTAATGAATATGTTAACACACCTCCTTATAGAAGAGGGAAAATCCTGCTGAACACAATGATAACAATTTTATTTCAGTTTTATAGTTCAGTTACAGACTGTAGTCCGTTTCTCTGTGTACTTTGTAAACCTAATTTCAGCCTGTTCTTCAATAGTCAGATCCCTCACAGAGCAGGTATTATTCTTCATGACACTGATGTGGTGGTGGTGTGTTAGTGTGTGATCAGTGTCACTGTTGGAGTAAAAATAGTGACCAGCCAACAGAGTCAGAACTGGAGGACCAACACAAACTGTGCTGAGCTGCTGTATCTGACTTTACATCTACAAGACCAAGGCTGGTGTGTCTAATAGTGAACAGTGAGTAAACACGGTGTTTAAAAACAGTTCTGCTGGGTCTGATCAACACAACTGCCACGATGTCCTCTTTCTCAGCCTGTCTTCCTCATTCCAGTGTTCTAGCATATTAGCTTTCTTGTTTCTAGCATATTAGGTTTAACGTGTTCTAGCATATTAGCTTCCCCATGTTCTAACATATTAGCTTGACTGTGTTATAGCATATTAGCTTTCAAGTGTTATATTATATTAGCTTCCCAGTGTTATAAAATATTAGCTTTCTTGTTTCTAGCATATTAGCTTCCCCATGTTCTAAAATATTAGCTTGCCTGTGTTCTAGCATATTAGCTTTCTTGTTTCTAGCATATTAGCTTCCCAGTGTTCTAAAATATTAGCTTTCCTGTGTTCTAGCATATGAGCTTTCCTGTGTTGTTGCATATTAGCTTTCATGTGTTCTAGCATATTAGCTTCCCCATGTTCTAGCATATTAGCTTCCCTGTGTTCTAACATATTAGCTTCCCTGTGTTCTAGCATATTAGCTTTCCTGTGTTCTAGCATATTGGCTTTAAGTAAGTTTCCTGTGTTCTTGCCTATTATTCTGACTAGTATACCCTGTATGGCATTCACCATTTATTTTTGTTCTCTAATTATATTCTTTATTAAACTCCTTTATTTTTACACCTGTGCTCATCTACATATTTTATTTTGGCTGCGTAACAACATCACACACTAACACATTACAGTCTGTAATTACAGAACTACAGAGTGCACCGATATGCTCAGTGGAGCTAAAATGGACAATGAGTGTACCGGTAGATACGAGGAGGTGGTGTTAATGAAGTGGCTGGTATATATGGTTAGCAGTACATTGCACTCTTTAACGTGTTTATGTAGAGCATGCCTTTTCACCCGGGTGGGTTCTAGTAGTGCATCTCATATATATATATATATATATATATATATATATATATACATATACATATACATATACATACACATGTATGACTGTTTAAATTAACTTATATTTTTAAATTACACCAAGTGGCACATCCCAAGCCTTTTTATGTAAATTACTATTCAATCACTTTCAACATTAAAAACAAAAAAAAGGTTGAAATATGTCACTTTTATGTGTAACAATTCTAAAAAAAATATATGGTAAGCGTTTACAAGCTATGATACTTGCCAAATGGGGCGCTACTTTGTACTAACTATGCAGGGTGTAGGCCATTTTCCTTTTTTTTTGTTATTTTGAAAATGTAAAAGATGAAAATAAAAAATTGGTTTTACTTAAAAAAAAATGTGTTAACTTCACTGTTTAGAGTAACATATATTGACCAGGATGCCCAAACTTTGGCATGCCACTGTATATACGTATGTGTATGTTGTTTATTATATTTGGCTACATAAGCTATTTTATCTCGAGATGGGACAAAAGGTTCAGCTTCATGCTTTTGTGTGCACACAGCTCTGTGATGGGTCCTGTGTGTATACGGTGTTCATGCATATTTTGTCAAATCTCTTTGCATCATACTCTCTTTAGTACTTATATACACACTGTTTTTTATGTTGAGCTATGAAAACACAAAGCAGAAATTTCCCCAGACATTCATACTGACAGGCAACTGAATGTGTCATCCGGAATAAATGCAAAAGATGTTTTCTGTGGAAGTCTGACATTATGGTAGCACTTTTGTATAGTGGCAGCATTGCGGGAGAACTTCCATTCAACCACGTTTTGTAGAAGCTAAAGAGGTTTTGCTGAAGCATGCTGAATACTTGCGAGTCCATCGGGTATTAAAACAGATAAATGTGTCTTTAATTAGTAGAAGAGGTGGATTTTTTGGGCATCCATTTAGACATTTCAGCAGTGCAGGGGATAGTTCACTCCTCCGTGCACTACTTATGAATGCCTCATCACTATTCACTATCAAAGCTCCAGGAGAGCACGTGTATGCTTTTATTGCCCACATCCTTGCGCGCTATCTTTTCTATTTTCCTACAGGTCACTGACATTCCACGTTTTGCATGTGCATTATAGGGCTGCAGAAGGTTGCTTGTGAAACAGAGGTTTCCGTGAGGTTGCGTGCGCTCAGGTGTTTGCAAATGATAAAACAACACATTGTATCCGCCCGTCTGAAACATCACAAATGCAACAAACTGTCAAACTGTTCAATTCGCCATTATTACAACTGTCACAAAGCTGCCAGATTTCATTCCAGATGCCGTCGGGATGCGGTTGTTGTTTTTTCCACGTTTAAATTTGCACTGCTGTTTAGAGAGGAAACATGTTAATAGAGTATGTATTCCTTTGTTGTGAATTGTATGGTAGTATATGTGTGTACTGCATGCAGGAGAGAGACAGCGAAGAAGAGACAGTAATCTTTACCCTGATCATCTGAAAGCCTCAGCTGGAGCATTAATGAATGACAGATGTGACCATCTGATCAAAGATGTCCTACTTTATCTGATTCAACTCTCCAAGGAATCATAACATACCAATGCAGAGGGAAAGGACACGACTGTCCCACTATACAGTCCCACTGAAAATGAGCAAAACTGAATTCTAGATACTAAAAATGACTCTATAACACAGTTTTAGAGAGTAACACTGTCATTTAATTGGAAGCGTTAGCAAACTTAATGCTCTGTCACTCATTCATTGGGTTCCTGGTCCATCACAAGTTACTACTTGACTTTTAAATGAAGCTTCTTGTTTTTGTTCTACTGATTTCAGGTGCCGATGCATCCTCCTCACCACCACCAGGTTGGTCCCGGACCTGTTGACCATGAGGTTGTAGCTCTGACCCTGCCGTCAATCTATCAAACTGTATCTGCTCGAGTCAGAATGCTGCAAGACCAGGGTTGGGGAAGAGGCCTTCACCAAAAACTCTAATAATTAATCTCTATCTGTTAATATCCTTGAATCCAGGTCAGTCCATAGAAGATGGGTTCCACTTATTGAGCTATGGATCCTCTCAAGGTTTCTTCCTCTACTCCGAGGGAGTTTTCCCTTGTCTCTGTTGCCTTAGGCTTGCTCAAAGGGGGCTAGGACCTGAATTCTTTTGCTTCCTATAAATCTGTATTTTACGATTCCTCATCATTACCTTGTATCATACATCCTAATGTGTTTTAAAAATACAATTATTCTCTCACTGCTGTTACTGAGATTTTATGGCAAAACTGCGTTTATGGTGTAACTTCCCTGAATCCATACTCTGGCTGTAGAATGGATTTTAATCAGTTTTCAATCAATTTTTCACACTCTGTCCATCTATCAACAAGCTTTAGTATTCTCTCATTAAAACATGCTTTTGGCTGAGCTGTGAGCCACAAATGCATGCAACATAGCATGGTGACATAAACATGACTCAGCGGTGACAACACAAGAGTGACAATACAGGTTGATGATATAATGACGAACCAGGATTGTGAGACAAGAGGGAACCTTTAAACCAAATTTAATCAGATCAGGGAGGAGGGGCCATGACGAGATGAGGGCGGAGACGATAGAACATAAACAAAGAACACATGGATCCATGACTGAGACAGGGATGAGGCTGTGAGAGAAGGTCATACACAGACACACCCTCAGACTAGAGCTGGGCGATATGGCCAAAAATGTTATCGCGATAAATTTTTCTATATGGATCAATCTTGATAATTATCACGATATTAAATTTTCTAACACTGTGAGAGTTTTTAAACAACATCTTTCTGAAAACATCAGACTAAATACATGAAATGTTACTATTTAAAATATTAAAATGTTTATTGCCAGAACATAATATAGTAGCATCTGGCTGGACGTGTTGAAAGGATGGACGAGAAAGACGTTTACAGTCGTCACTTTATTGTTGAAACTTAAAACGATTGCTGTCGGCTGCAGCCACTCCAACAAAATAACAGGCTAGAGAACCAAGCTAACAGGCTAATGCTAGCACTTCGGCTGACACACACACACACACACACACACACACACACACACACACACACACAGAGTGAGCCCCCCTCCTCCTCCTCACACAAACAGACGAGCACACAGCGACCTCTCGCCCGGCCAATCACAGCTTGTCTTAAACACAACAGTGCATTTTGGCGGTGCTGGTGAGGAGGATCTAACAAGCAGCAGTATTAGACTTCTGAACTCACCGTCAAGCTGCTTAGACGTGAAATGGAAACAAACGTTAATGCTTATCGAATTCTATTGTCCCGGCTTATCATCATCATCGAGGGAAAACTTATCTTAAAAAAAAATTTATATAGTTTTATCGCCCAACACTACCTCAGACCAATAAAACAATCACTGCACGCTGCTCTTCTGTCATGCAAATCATAAGTGGGGTGGCCATTTTTGTTGCACTGCAACAAATAAATGAATAACTGTCATAAAAGAACTGATGTAACTTGTTCAAACCTGCAAAGCGTTTATTATGTAGACAGTGACCAAGTACAGAAAGTGTTAACAAGACATTGCAGGCATTAGAAGTTTTAATATAACTAAAGTGTGGGTCCTTCCTGATTTCTACTGGTACTTAAACACCCGTACAGCAGAAGAGAACAAAACTGTTTCCTAAACCACATCCACTAGTCTGAGAAACCTTAATTAAGATCTGAGATCTTCAGAGTGGTTTCAGTGAAAACAGTGAGGTTGTTTTAGATTTTAGATTTTTTTTTAGATTTAGATCAACCAATTTAGCCAATGTGATTTTTCACACAACGGAATTTGACCTCCACATTTAACCCATTCGTGCAGTGAAACACACACACACACACTAGTGAACACACTAGGCTGTGAGAATTTGTGCCCGAAGCGGTGGGCAGCCCTTATCCACCGGCACCCGGGGAGCAGTTAGGGGGTTAGGTGCCTTGCACAAGGGCACTTCAGTCATGTCCTGTCTGTGGATCGAACCGGCGACCTTCTGGTCACAAGACCAGATCCTTACCACTAGGCCATGGCTGCCCCCCCCCCCAAAAAAAAAAATGGTTAGGGGCAGCCCTTATCCACTGGTGCCTGGGGAGCAGTTAGGGGGTTAGGTGCCTTGCTCAAGAGCACTTCAGTCATGTCCTGTCTGGTGATCAAACCGGTGACCAACTGGTAAATACATCACCTAAATTTCCCTCAAATATCACCCAGATAAATTAAGGTTTTCACACTCTGTCCATCTATCAACAAGCTAAAACAGTCAACAACCTAAACAATGTGGTTTAGGTTACAGTACTAAACGCAACATTTCTAATAAACACTAGAACTCAATAGTCACCTAAAAAATCAACTATTGGTGTAAGGACACATCACCTAAATTTCCCTCAAACTTAATCCAGACTATTAAAATGTTGTTGGATGTGGCTGCATCTGAGTACAACACTTCTAATAACCACTAGAACTCAATAGTCACCTTAAATTTCCCAGCTGTTTCTGTACAATGCATCACTAAAACGTCTCTCCAGATCTTTGTTAAGGTCTCAGAGACTACCCAGTGTGATTTAGGACAATTCTGCTGTACGTAAGCACCAATAAGAGCCAGTGAGTATTTTAAATGTACCAATACATAAGGGAGGAAGTACCATCGTAAGTTCTGGAATATTACAGGAAGTCCCTAAAACTGGGCTGTGTTATGACGTGTTAGCAATAAATTTGAATTATAGTTGAAGAGAATTACCATAAAATAGCTACATTTGACAATTATCTGACTTTATTGCAGCTACGGGAGATAAAAGAAGTGTATAATGAAGCGAGCTGTACTCATCTTTCCTAAAGCAAATGCATGACCTGCTGCCGCAGAGTTGTCTGAGTAATGACCCAACGTGGCCGCCAAACTGATCAATGTGCCAAGCTGGGGGAATTGGGACTGTGGTGACTGAAAATGTAAGCAGCCATGACCCACTTACTGAGTGCAGGTAGGAACAGACCAGCGTGATAACAAGAGCCTGGACAGACTGTGCCACAGTACCACACACACACAGACATACATACAAAGGGTGAGAGATCACCATGTGTTGACAGGTGCTTCTTCACCAGCCAGTGAAATCATGGCCTACAGTAATTTCTGATTGGCACTTAATGAGCAAATGTCAGCAACACAAGGTCCATAACCTCCGGCTACAGCATCACGGCTCAGATCATGAATATAAACGAATGAAATTGCAAACGGCTTCTTGAAAACATCACCGTTATTGATTTCTCTTACCTCCCATACTTCATTCTGGCAATCAACCATAACAGCATGCAATATTCAGGCTCCGCATTATACTCTTCCTCCCTTTTGTGTCGTGCCATTCAATTCTAATATGCAACGATGCACCGCCGCAATGTTAAATGATAGGTTGTTACACTGACTTATAATAATCTCCCCCCATCCACTATGTTATTAATCCTTTAAGAAAAGTTGGTTTCTCTTGAGGGTTTATTGGATCTGAAGAGCTATGATGAAGGCGTAATTGAATTAGGCCCCTGGTGTCCAGTTATAAAAGAATGACATCAGTAGTCAATGTACTACAACTTCTGAAATGCTAGCACAGCTAATGCCAGTGAGCTCCACTCCCTTACAGCAAGATGGCTCCTCAGTTCTTCACCAAACAATGACCTTAATTGCTCTCATTCATCCTCTCTCTCTCCCTCAGTGGTCATAGTCATCTATAAATGGACTCATTTATAGGGTCCTTCTTTCTCAGATTCCTTGTGCTCAAGTCGAATGCTTTCTCGCTGGCGTCAGTCTCAAAGCTCAGACTGCATTCTCAGTCATGTGCTCACTCATTATAGCAGTCATTCATCAGTTTATCTACAGAACAATCTGAGATCTGAAAGCACTGGCGATGGAAGTTGTATTGAAGACATGGGTGCTGCTTTATAATACAGCTCAGTTTCACAGTGTAATTTCTCATTATAAAGTAAATATAAAATGCTGGCTTCTACTGATGGTGCAAACAATACTGTGTTCCAAATTACACTGACTAGTCGAAATTCTGCAAAATACACACTGCAAGATTTTACCCTAGAAACAAACCTAAACATGCCCCAGAAACCTTAAAGGGTTTACTTTTCAAATACAGTGGTAACCCTACTTACGAGCATCCCTAGTAACGAGTATTCCAGGTAATGAGTCGAGATCTCTGAATATTGTTTCAGGTAACGAGTAAAATTCCAAGTAAGGAGTAGCGTAAATTATGTCAGCCGCTAGGGGCGCGGCGGTCGTAGCATCCCCTAGGTGCTAGCGTAGAAGAAGAAGTCAGTCATTACCTTTGACTGCTGTCCAGTGAAAGTGAAAGTGCTAGTGAAAGTGACACAAAGACAGCAAAAGGTAGTGAACAATAAAGTTAGATACATTTTACTTTTACTTTTCATATGATAAGGGTAACCATGCCATACACGTACGCCCGTCCTCCTTAGCCGCCAGCCTACACGAGCACTGTCGTCGTCTCGTTTATGTTTTAAAAACCCATATAAACACATTATTTAGCATATTAAAGTATACTGTATATTGGCCGGCTGACACGGATTAATCAGTTTTACATGTATTCTTATGGGGAAAATGCATCCAGCTAACGAGCAAACCAGCTAATGAGCTCGGCTCCTGCACGGATTAAACTCGTAAGTAGGGTTACAACTGTATACTTTTCAACACCTTACATGTAGGCCTTCACATCAGTGAAAGGTGATGTGACAAAGTTGATTTGATTTATATATAACTTGAGTCTAAATATATTTTTAGATATTTGTGAGAGGAGCTTAAATAAGCAGAGACACAGAGTCAAACAGCTGTGCATTTTTTCCCGCCAAATGAGATTCATATGATAATGACATGGTAATTCCTGACATTTCATTGGTGGAATGTGAATCGTAACAAAGAGTCTTCACACCTATCTCATAAATATTAAAAATGGGAACCACTGAATGAGTGAAACACATCACCTCACATTAGTGAAGCTTTAGAAATAAAAGCACATACAATGTCTAAAAGCTGTAGTGAGCAGTGTGTAGCCAACACCTCTGTTTATTCAGTTCTGAGCTCAAAAGTCTTGACTAGAATTGTTTAGAGTGTTTTCACAATGTATCAGCACATCTGAAAACAGGTTTTTGGAAAGTCTAAGTTTAGAGCAGATTTAATCAGAATATAGATGTATGACACTCTTACTGTTTTGACACTGTTGTTGCTGAGTTTGTGCTGAACTAAAGCCTGTGTAACACTTTGGTGAAAAATAATTTTAGATGGGTGCAATCTGTAAAACGTCCGGGCATGTCAGACTACATCAGAGTGTCTGAAATATCATCAGACTCCAGGGGCTTAATTCATAACTGGAAAGAGTTTTGGTGATGTGTTTTTGCAGTAGCAGCCGTGTTATTTCAGGTGATTATTGAGTTCTAGTGTTAGAAATGTTAATCACAGAGCTCCAGCTGTGAACTCCAGTCGTCACACTTTATTCTGTAATGGCACCACTATAGTTGTTTGTATGAAATGATTTTTGTTTTAAATATATAGTTTTGATCATAATTTATCTTTTTTTTTATATTAATTTACCTGTTTAACTATCTAATCTCTTGATGTTATCTCTACTGTTTTAACTTTGTTTTTCTTAATCTGTAAAGCACTTTGAATGACCGTGGTGTATGGAAGGTGCTATATAAATAAATAAACCTAAAACCAAACAGGTCTTGACTGGACATAGTCTTGTCTGCACAACCATACTTTAAACAGCTGGTCTTTGCAAGGTGGTAGAAAAGGCATTACACTGTTAACAGCATCACATTTACTTATTTTTACAATTTATTAAACTGCCAAGACATGTCTGAAGTCCAACATTTATAGCAAACACTAGAACTCAATAGTCACCTAAAATTACCCAGCTGTTACTGTAAAAATACATCACTAAAACAAATCAAAATTTAGGTCTCACAGTCACAGACTAGTTAGTGTGATTTTGGATATTTCTGCGGTACCTATGTTAAAGTATCAGTAAGTATTGTTTATGTACAGATTTACAGGGGTTGCACAATGAAAGTGAAACAGCTGTCATGTTAGTGTGGGAGGTTTCATGGCTAAATTGGACCAGTCTGGTGGCCAATCTTCATTAAGTGCACATTGCACCAGTAAGAGCAGAGTGTGAAGGTTCA
>BRDA01036689.1:10000-29445 GCA_036984385.1 Crenuchus spilurus | reverse complement strand
ATAAAATGTAGCTCATACACAATAGCAGAACTACAGCCTAACAGTGTGACCTTTCCTCAAAATATACCAGAGAGAAAAGCCTGCTTATTCAGTTCATCAGCACAGAAAAACTCACCATATGCAAACACTGTCCAGCACTAAATAATGTCCCACCTGCAACAAAAAGTGGGAACCATATACATTAAAAATGAGCAGAATGATTGTAAGCAAAATAAAAATATTTCACAAACTTTCACATACACATGCAAATCAGTAGAGTAATGCTAATTCTTTATCAATGCAAAATTTAACAAAAACAAAAAAAACATTTGGGCATGATGCCTCTCTCAGTTAGGCCCAAGGTTCCTGAATAACATCCACATACAGATGTACTCATGTCTAGTGCCACTAGTTTGAAGACTAGCCAACAAAAGTCCTTATCTGACTCATACTAATCTCACCAAGGGACACTTACTCTCCATGCTTTGTAATGCCAGTGAAGAAACATCACCCTTAATCCAAAATAATTTGTATTATACTCTTAAAAATCTATTCTGAAACTCTTTTATTTGATTACAGAGCTCTAAAAGTCACAGCATTCCATATACCATGTATCTGCCATGTAAGCAGATCACCCAGTTAAAGCCCTCACAGTAAAATCTTTAGCAATTGTTCTTTTGTTCAGAAAAAATAAATAAAAATTAAGTTACACTAATACACAAGATGAGTATTTAAGCCCGTAGTGTTTGTACAATTTTTGCTTGTGTCATTGTTGATTGGCTGCCAAATCAAACAGAAGCAGTAACCACACCACATCTGCTCTGCACTGCTGTATTGCTGTATGTTAATCAGTGAAGGCCTTTATACCAGCCTTGCCCTGTCGTGGCATGGAGAGAAGCAACAAGATGCTCACATAAAACAGTTTTATAAATGCCACAACAATGCAAGAAAATCTCATAGACTTGTATTTTATTCACATTGGACTTTATAGCACATATCAGATAGACATTTTAGCATTTCATGAAAAAAAATTTACTCATATAGAACTTGATGGCAGCAACACATCTCAAAAAATTGTGTAGCATCCCCTCTTCTTTTAACAGCAATCTGTAAACATTTGGGAAGGAATGAGACCAGTTGCATGAGTTTTGGAAAAGGAATGTTGTCCCATATTTGCTGAATTTTTAATTCAATGATGCCAAATGTTGTATGAACAGCAGGGAGATCAGTTCAACACCATGACTCCTGCAAAGCCATCCTGCTGTGATGGATGCAGTATGTGGTTTAGCATTGTCTTGCAAAGGCTTACCTGATAAAGACGTTGTCTG
The DNA here is from genome assembly GCA_036984385.1 of Crenuchus spilurus. Lineage (NCBI taxonomy): Eukaryota > Metazoa > Chordata > Actinopteri > Characiformes > Crenuchidae > Crenuchus > Crenuchus spilurus. The sequence continues at coordinate 28,138 of BRDA01036689.1, read as the reverse complement.
GATGGGAGCATATGTTGTTCTAAAACCTCTATACTTTATTTCTTCATGACTTCTTCTTTACTGCCAAGCATTGTTTTGATGTGTTCAATGAGAAGGAATAGCTCAAGGGATACTTAGCGTAGCATAGCGTTAAGCATTGATAGTTCTTTTCCAGATATTTTAACTATCCATGCCACAGGCACTAATGTAATTCTATACCATCAGAGATGCAGGCTTTTGAACTGTGTACTGATAACAAGTTGTATGATCCTTTTCCTCTTTAACCGGCAGGACATGGTTTCCAAAAATAATTTCAACAATTTCAATTTCATGAGTGTATGTACATTGATTTTATCCTAGAATTTAAGTAATGGGAAGCTTAGAATAAATGACTTCAATAGGATTTTTATTACTTTTAATGTATTCAAAGTGTTCACTGTAAAGCTATAAAAATATTTTATAAGACTCTGTACTGATATTTAATTTTAAATGACTTGGATCAAGATCAAGGGGAAAAAACCCCTTGAGTAAGATGCTGTAATTTGTTACAGTTGAAGGCTGTCACTACATTTTATAACGGCAAGTAATGCTGAACAACGCAAATCTTAAAAATCTTAAAATTTTCAATGTAACATTGAAACCATAATGCATTAAGCACACCAATGTTTACTCGCAGAGGTCATATAAGTCCTCTATGGTCAAGGCAGGGTCATGTAAACGCTTGTAGGAGTTAATTTAGCCATAGCTTTCACTGTGCATATCCTACCGCAACACTTCCCTCCCAGTGAGAACAAACCACATCCCCAGAGGCCCCTGGCCAAAGACATGAACATGTGTATCTATACACTGCTAAGAGCTGCAGCCTCAGGCAACTTGTACTGGACTGACATTTTCATACTCTATTTTAGCATTCATTCATTTGCAATTCTATTACTTTATTTCTTCATGACTTCTTGTTTACTGCCAAGCATTGTTTTGATGTGTTCAATGAGAAGGAATAGCTCAAGGGATACTTAGAGTAGCACAGCGTTAAATTTTGATAAGTGACACTTAACAATCCCAACACTAAAGGGGCCACATAAGACTTCTGCCTCAGACTGTAATGAAACATTCAGCATGGCTGTTCTGACGGCTTGCCTTTATTCCTTCCAGTGGCTGGAGCAGATTATACCTCAGTTTGGTGTTTCGCTAGTGCTGCCAAACATGCCATTCTTCCACTTAGTGATTCCTCATGCTTGTTTTTAATCCCCTTTTGTTCTTTTTTTAGGGAGAGGGAGAAAAAAAGAGGATAGCTGAAGTGCAGCTGAGTTATTGTAGTCGTGCACTCAACACAAACAAATCCAGAGGATATTAAAAATGCATCATCCTGTTTCTGCTTCCAAAAGAGGAAAAGCACCAGGGAGCAGCAGACGGGTCACCACAGTGTGAACAGCCTTCTTTAGAAAACAGCCAAATGAAGCAAGAGTGATGCAGGGGAAAGGCTAATAGTCATGCTTCAGCAATTAGATGACAAAAGCAGTTCTTGCACTACAGTAAGTTCAGCAGATAGCTTAATATGACAACACATGCAGCAGGCGTGTCTATTACAGAGTGAAATCCTCTTTAAGTGGCAGGGTTAGACATACATGGGCTGAATGCTAATGGACGCAGGCTAATGTATGCCCTGAATTTCTTCTTAAAAACTGCATACCAGAATATTTTTATCAGATCATAAAATCATGTGCTCATGAACACCTGCTGCCTCCCTTGTGGTGCTGCTGTTCGAGGCAACACATCCAGAAATGTTGATGCTCAGTGTGAATAAAGATGGGAAGGAGGAAAAATAGTTGAGAATTTGTTTAAAATAAATAAATAATTTGTTTAAAATTAGATATTCCAAATCAGAAAAAGATCTATGGTCCTTGAAAACATAACCATCTGTTTAATTTTCAAATCTATTTAGTGCATCAGTGTCTTTCTTTGGATTTAAGTTAAATTGGATATGGTGTAAACAAGAAGTGGATGTAATTGATGCTAAATGTCTTTGTATTACATTATTGATTCATTAGAATTGAAGCACTAATTATCCATTGTTCTGAAAATAAAGCAAACACCATCTTATTTGATTGAAAAAGATAATGTATGTTTCATGATACATCACATGTGTTTTAGTCTATAAACAGCCTAATTAGTTTGTAGATCAAAATATTATCCTGCTGTGATTAGATCAGGTTGCTGAAAAAAGGACTGATGACTAACAAACGCACACAAGTATTATCTTGTGGTACTTTTTGTGCTATGCTGAGGGTTTAAAAACACTATGTCCGAGACTGTTTTCTGTATCGAAACATTGAAAGGAACCTTTGCAGAAAAGATCATTATCTGCAGTCTGTTCACATCTGTATTGTATCATGTTAGAGGATGTTATCTGTTCATTTTAAATAAGTTACATCTGTCAGCAAAATAATTTAGCAATAAAGTCAATTGATATGTATTTCATAAGCTCATATTCATTTGGATCTGGTGCAGCCAGGGCCACTGCGCATAGGGCCCCAAGTGATTATGGGAGCAACACTTAAATGTCTGCTCCGCTCATCGTCAAACACCCCCTGCGAGACCCATACAGGGCACCCAAGCACAAAAGATTTCACAATGTTCGCCGCCGCAAAACACCATCCACACACAACCCGGACAAAATTTTCCACACATACCCCCAGACCAATCCCCCGCCACTCACCATGCACAAAGTCTGTGAGTTGGAGGGGGGCCCATACAGCATTTGTGCTTAGGGCACCCACATGCTTAGTGCCGGCACTGGATGCAGCAACTGCTTAAATGTAATATAAGCAAATTTAAGTTCAGAATTTTCTGACAAACATTTAAACACATTTAACTTGTATAATCTCTAAAACAACTGACCAGTACAATGGGATGCTCTGGAACAGCCAAATATAAGTATAAGGTCATCATGTCCAATGACAAAATTGAACTGGATGGTATAGTTCTTCTCTGAAGTGATGGATTTCCATCCAGCCGTAGAAGTGAGCCAGAACTAATCATTCAACATCAGCGTCTGACCTCACTAATTCTCTCATGGATGAACACAATCAAATCCTCACAGTAATGTTCCAACACCTTCACAAAAGAGTAGAAGCTGTTACTGCAACAAAAGGGGACACATGGTTTATAATACTTTACAATGAAAAAAACACTGGATGAGCAGATACTTACGGCTAGTTGGTGTAACGGGTTCCGGAAGATCCACATATAGAACATGCACTGAATGTAAAATACACACTCCAAGACGCCTGCTCTGAGCATTTGTACCCATGCAAGGACAATTCCTTGATTCTGACTTTAGACACACAATTCCCACAGTTGCTGTTGACAGGATGGGCTGAGATTTTGTGAGTTTCTTTGTTGGCACCCACACCAGTGCAAGGAGGGAGCACATTATCATATCAAAGAGTTGCTAGTGTGAAGTCCTGAATTTAAAGTGTGTCGCTTTGGTGACGTTTAAGGTCTCACGTACCTACACACACACATTCAAAGGAGTGGATACTTCTCTCTTGCTTTCAGACACACACACCTGCCTGAACTACTGACACCGTTCTGGAGGTCTTTGATGTCCATGGTGCAGATTAATACAAAAATACTATATGTGAAGTTCAAAGGAATTCTCAAGTAAGGTAATGGTTGGACACTCATTTAATTACACGTCTACATGTGGGAACAAATACAAGATTTAATCTTTTTAACTGGCTTTTTACAATAGGAAAATCATTTAAAAGTCAAGTAGTGACCCAGGTAACTGGGGATATTGGTTGATGTTATGTAAAGGTTCTCTGTTCTCAATGTTCTTAGCATAGATGGAATGTTCTAATAATATTATCTGACCTTGATTATAATTCTCACAGTGCTACTTTACCTTTTTTATGAAGGGCCTAATTTGCTGCCATTTCTTAATTTTAACTATTTGTCCTTAATCAGATGTCTTTACTTGATTTGCTTATATATCCAATACATTGAAATAAAATACTGCTATGCATTTAATGGCCAATTAACCCACCATTTTTATCAACTGTCCCTATCCCTATCACTTGTAATGTCCCTGATTCTCTTGGGAGGGGGCAGATGAGCACAGGCCTCCTCCAATACCAGTGACGTCAAGCCCATTTTTTCCCAAACTGCTGGCGATACATGCAGTTAGAAGAAAGCACAGATCCCCAGTTCTGATGGATCACCCAGCAGATGCCCGAGTCAGTTGACATTGTTTATAGTGCTAGGAAGAGTGCACCATTTTGCCCCCCTGAAGAGAGAGCACTTCCAATTCTGCTCTCTCAAGGCCCGGGCTGTTGATGGCCATCTTTAAACAGCATGATTTGGATTTGAACCTGTGATCCTACAATCATAGAGGCAGTGCCTTAGTCCACTAAGCCACTCCAGGTCCGCTTGAGTTGTAAATAACATGATCCCACAATACCAAAACTTTGCACAAGAAAACACATGAATGAAACACAGGAATATCAGCCACATATAATTTTTATCTCTTTTATTGGACTAATAAAAGTGCTTAAAAGCAAAATCTATCCAATGAGAATGTAAGACTTGTGCATATTTTACTATGAACAGCTTGAACATAATTCCTTATAACTGCTGGAACTCCTCTGGCAAATTTAGGTCAATAAAAAAGGACATCTAACCAGTCCAGCTGGCAGAGTGACCACAGACAGAGGCTACATCTGTCTTATATCTTGTTTTACATCTGACACTATATGCACATTCTTTTAAATGTATTTTCTTTAACGTCGGATACATTGTCGCCAAACATTCTGGGAATGTTAGGAAAACTGGGAATGTTAGAAAAATACTAAGAATATCACTGCGACAACAAAAATATAATAAAAAAAAATGGAGAATCACAGAGTACCTTTATGTACAGTGTTTCTTCATGGCATAATACAAAGCAACAAACCCATCCTGCATCCAGCTTGAAAAAATGCTAAACAAAAATGAGATCTGAACAGGCCTTTATTAATCATGTAGTGTGAAAGACTTTCACAACAAGTAATTATCTTCAGCTTTACAAGATGTTGCAAATGTAGTAATTTGCAGTAAATTAATATTTGAAAGACAGAAAAAGAATATTATTTTATTGAACATATTTGTAAGAAATCACGTCTAGTTAACTGTAGTGACAAAAGCACATTATAGCAACAGTTAATAATACTATAAATAACACTGCACTTGCTTAACAGCTTTATAGTAGCTATTACAGAAAGATCAGAGCCATTCACATTCATATAGAGTTGATAAAAAAAAACATTGTATTTTTTTTACAAATAAGAGGAATGACACTTAAAATGAAGACATTTCGAAATATTGACTATTGCTGGGTTATTAGTCAAATATGTGCCACTGACCAGGTTAAGGTATTTTAGGGATTCAGGTTTCTTTAGTCCAGATAGATAGATAGATAGATAGATAGATAGATAGATAGATAGATAGATAGATAGAGAGTATCTATCTATCTATCTATCTGAGTATCTATATATCTATCTATCAGTGTCAGTGGCACATATTTGACTAATAAAATAGATCTCTATCATTGAAGGATGTTCAGAGGACTCTCATGTTCACCTGACCTCTTCATCTTGTTCAAGTCCAGTGGCCAGTTGTGGAGTCTATATTGCCATTAAAGGAGAGCACATACGAAAACTAAGAAATTAAGGACTTAAATTTCAAGGACTTTCCATTAAAATTGTTTTGCAGAAAATGTCATTTGTAATAATATATTTATAAAAGCATTTGGGGCATCTGTGGACATGTGGTTAAAAATCCTCCCTTGTGACCAGAAGGTCATTGGTTCAATCCCACCAAAATGACCTGACTGAAGTCCCCTTGAGCAGGACACCTAATCCCTGGCTGCTCCCGGGCATCATGGAGAGGGCTGCCCAATGCTTCAGTGTGTATGTGTGTTTCAATTCACAGATGGGGTAAATGAAAGCACATTGGTCAGTGTGTCACTTTCACTTTATCTAGTGGTCTCAGACATTTGAACCCTGCTGTATTGTACACTGAAAGCTAAACATTCATTGTCCAGATTCATGAACGTACCCCCTGCTCATTAGCTCAAAAGTCACTTTCATTACCACGATATCATCCGACCCTGCCTTTATACTCTCTCTCTTTCTCTCTCTCTCTCTCTCTCTGTCTCTCTCTCTCTCTCTCTCTCTCTGTCTCTCTCAGTCTCTATCTCTCTCTCTCTCTCTCTCTGCAAAGTAATTAACTGAGGATATTGCTGAGATGTGGGCCGTAGCACATGCTAAAAGGGCAATGACGCTCTTGACATTCTTCCTTGGCTAACCCTCACAACCCTCAATAATCCAACAGATTCCTCTGACATTTAATCACCATTCATGTCTACTGGGGATAGTTGACAGAAACAAAATGGAACATGCCCAGCCACAACCACCACACATCTCTTTCTATTTTAGCTTTTAACCCCAAAACACACCCTCACCATCCCCCATCACCTGTTCTTAGTAAACTATACATCCTCTACAGATAATGTGTTAATGCATATTAAGGTTCCCTGTAGAAGATACATTCACTTCTTTTCTCAAGAAATCATCATTTCAATTAGTAATTGATGAGTATGTTAAATTTATTGAGTATTTACATTTCATGAACATGCTCATATCACACATTATACACTACATAGACATGGTGTTCATTTTATTTTATGATCAGACTGGGTCCAAGTTTCTGTCATAGCTTTACAGGTCTGGTTGCCACAGTAATGACACAGGGCATTTTATGTGACATGGGGCAAAATGAAATCTGATTTGAGCCTTAATAGTAAAATACATCTTCAGAAATGTGACCTGAACTGGATGTAGAAACTGGATTCCATTTTTTTCTTGCTTAACCCAGAATATATTTTAATTACTAGAATATTTGAGTCTGATATATTACAGCAAAAGAGTTTGTCTTTCCCCAAAAAACTGGGCTGATTTTTTTTTATTTTTCATAGAACTTCACTGTTAATGCTAGTTAAACTACTGCATTAGTGCATATAAACATTTGAACATCATAAAAAACACTTGTGTTCATAATTTACTTCATAAAAGTAAACTGAAATGATATTTTCATTACATTTAAAGTGACGTACAGTGGAACCTTAATGTTTGCCCTGGTTATCATACAATTTGGTTATTGTGGACTTATTTTGGTGAATTTTTTGTCCCAGTTATCATTCATCTGCCCGGTTTTTGTCAGTGTGCCCACATGACTCGGCCTTAATTTTGAGAAAACAAAGTATCCACCCACATGTTCATTGTTCTTTCTGATTTTGTTTCTCGTTGATTGAGCATCACCCTGTGCATTCATCCAAAACACCTCCACTGTTTTTCCAGTGCTTTTTGTGCTTGTTTATTGAGTGTGCCAGAAACATACCTCTCTGAACACATTTCCATACACAAAGAAGAGTCCTCAGTGATGTTAAATGTTTATTTATCCATTTCATTAGTCTTTTGAATTTGCTCAGGTTTTGTTCAGTGCTCTGGTTTGGTCCTGCCAGCAGCCTTTGTTTTGTACACAAGTTCTCTGGGTTTTTGGATTTATTTTGCATCCATTTTCAAGTTTTACTGCCGTGTGCCGTTGCTTTCGTTTGACATGCAGCACTCATATTAAATCTTTTGTTTGGGTGATTTTGGGTAGTTTTTGTTTGTTTTATTTTCAATCCTCTTTAGTTTCTGTCTGCACTGTGCTTGGTTCCAATCATAAGTTTGGATACAGTCCCCTGACTTTTTTCTGTAAAACTATGTAAAACTATAGTTATTCTTTATAAAATGTATTTTGTTGATATTTTGGAGTGTCTTGAACAAATTATTTGTATTTACATTATTTCTTATGGGAAATATGGCTTCATTTATCATTCATTTTGGTTATCATCAGACAGTTTCAAATGGATTAATGATGAAAACCAAGGTTCCACTGTATTGTTTTACTGTTGATCAGAATGGTTTATAGCTCCGGAAAATCAGAAATCCAGAATCTTAAATTAGAATAGTTTGTTCCAAGTTGGAGGCAATTTATATTCAAGCTCTATCAACATTAAAACAAAAAAGGCTTGAAATATTTGCATGTAATCGATATAAAATATGACAGTTCACCTTTTTGAAATAAATTATGAACACATTCTCTTTTTCACAGTGTTTTTGTGCTAGTAGTCTGAAAAGGTTATAAAAATGTATTAGTTTTGTGGAATAACAGTGATTAAAAAACTTTGACTGGTCAGAGAGTGATGCATTTTGATGCATTAACAGTGTTTGCATACAACAAACCTTTTTTATGTACAAAGTGACAAAAAGTGGGTTTTCCTGATGGGCCATTTAAAAGGAGGAGTCTGAGCATATAAGCAGAATGTTAATGGATGACTTTTTTACTAAGATCGAGAGAACATGAGCTACCACACTTTTATGACATTTTAAGTTAAATTAAATTTGACATTAATAACCTGAATAAACAACTTTTATATTTTCTGTTTGAGAGGCACTAACATAACTGTCACTGGAAACAGCTTTGTTTATATTTGCTTCACTGGAGACTCCAATGAATTATTTTTGTTTTTGCTTAAGAAAGTAATCTATATGTATGAACAGTTTGCTAAGTGTGGAGAAAGAATAAATGTACTGCTGCATGCAAAAGTTTTGGACTTTTTTTTGGGGGGGTTAATTACATGACTTGAAAGAATATCATTAGGAATGTTAAAATCTAAAAAAAAAAAAAATCAATAAAACAAACACTTCAGTGTATTTAAATTGTTACACTGAAGCAACATTGTGCAACAATGGAGCAACATTTAAAATACATATTTTGTTATTAAATGCATAATCAGTAAGAAAATGTAAAACACAACACTAATATTGATGCCAAACCCACACACACGTGCAAACATACACAGTATTGCTGATAATTTACTTAAGTCTCTGTGGCACATGACTGAAAAGGCATGAAAGTGCTATAGCATGTTGTTGTTTCTAAAATATTTATATCGTCAAAACTTCATACATTGACGAGCACAGTACCTCAACATTAAATTGTGATTTTCATTAAAAAAATCTTTATTTTCATTACACAAAAACATGTTGACATATGTCTGGGGAAAAACATACTCTTAGTTAGATTTAACCTTTTAGAATGAAGCATTACTTTTGGGCTCTGTGTCCCTGCACGATAGTAAGAAAATAACCAATGTTACCTTAAAAAGGCACTGTTCAGTAGAGGGTTAAAGCGTGTGATCAGCATGTGTCCCAGCTCAGCATGAAGGAAGGTGGTCTCAGGACTGCCCTTGGGATAAGATTTTCAAGATCACTCCTGTGTTGTGCCAATCTGAGCGATAATCACTAGTTTCACACATTCTACACTGAAATCATTGCAGGGATTAGAAATGATTCACCATGTGAAAATGAACACCAAAAATAGAGTGATGTCCGCAGAAAGAAGAAATATGATGAGATAAGACAAAGCACAAACAAATGCTGCAATAAAACAAATGCAAATAATAGAAAATGGGACAGTATGTAAAATGCAAAAAAAGCTATTTTTCTTTGACTTTTATTTAATTACAGATATTATAAACTCAAACTATATATGAATGTAACTTGTATTATAGTGTTTGACAAAGGTTTGTTAAAGTAATCCCATACAAATGTGGTGATGCTAGCTATTGAATCAAAGATCAGGAGTGTTCAGGTTAGGCTTTCATCCTAAATCCCCCAGATTTTTTGAATTGTTTAATGACAGTATGCACTGTAAAATGAGATACCCATCTCCCTATCTCTGCTCCTCCAAGACTCCTCTGCTTTTGTATACACACCTGTTTAAAATCATTTCATTATTTAGTTTGCATTTTCCATGCTGTCCCAACTTTTTTTCTGATTTTTAGTTGTAGAGAAAAATACAGTTTACACATTTACAGATAAAGCTTACAGAGAACTATTTGTACAGTTGTACATGTCATCATGTGTAACATACACTGACTTATTTTTATCCTCAAGAGCAATTCTCTGGGGTCTTCAGTGATATTGCACATCCCGTAGCAATGTGATGAAAATTTCCCTGTAAGACTGAAAACAGTACACTTAAATTAGGTTATTTGGTAAAATAACAGTAAACCTCATGCTTCTTCACTAGTAATACACAGTGTAAATATTAAGAACCTATATTAGGCCTAACCTGTATAAATTATTATATTTATTTGCAATTTATTGTGGAAAATTGAGAAATTATGAGAAATTTTATTTTAGAAAAGAAGAAAGCCAAAAAGAAAGATAATGGAAGGGAATGTATGTCTATGTAGATGGATGGATGTGTGGATGATAGATAGATAGATAGATAGATAGATAGATAGATAGATAGATAGATAGATAGATAGATGCAGATAATAATGTATTGTTATTCTGATGTATATTTTGTGCTTAAATGTTGATCTATATCAACATATAAGCATTGTACAGTCAATGTATTGACATTTGCTAATGCTGTACCACCCAGAGTGTTTTAAAAATGTAACTAAAGATGCACTGAAATAATTGCAGATGTCTATTAATAATGACCCATGTTACAATATTTCTAAACCATTCAGTCTGGGAGAGGTCAGTACCTCCCTGGCTGTAGGTTTAGTCATTATGAAGCATAATCACTGTTAGTAGGAATGACCTCGAATAACACTGCAGCTATAGCTGTTTAATCCTGTTTCTCTGTTTAAAACACATGTCACGTTTAAAAACATGATATTTCTCTGGGCCAATGGTACAGTTAGGTCAAAATGAGCATCTGTAAATGGTTAGTGTTATCAGAACAGCCATATTCCTCAAATGCTAGATTACAGTTTGCTAACAGAAGATATTCAGAATACACTAAAGGCCACCACTTGTAATTTAATTTCTTAAACATTTGTTTAAAATGATATAAACAGAACAAAACAAAAGAAAATATTTGTGATGGTTTTACACGATGGTGCAGCACACAGCACAGGTATAAACTTCCAAAAGCAGATGATAATTCATTTCCCTAAATAAAATATTCAGTTCGCCAAGAGTTTTCAGACCATGTCAAAAACTATAACCAAAAATTACAATCATTGGTTCTTTTAAACAGTTTCCCACCTGAAATTGACTCTGTTAACATCTATTGTCCAAATTGTTTATATCTACTCATCTTTGGCTTGCAAGGCTGCTTTCACATAGACATGTTCATATATTTGCTGTCATTAAATGACAACAATGTGTTGACAAAGGACACAGATGTTGGATAATATGTCAGAATGACTGTAGTTTGATGAAAAACTTCACCAGATTTGAATATTTGATGGAGCGTACAATGTGTCAGTCAACAGGAGATGGTGTGGGGTGTGATTAGCACAGCTCCAGATGACGAAATAATAATAAAGACAAAAAGGCAATGCATACCAACTTTTACAGCTACAACTATGCTTGTGTGTAAATACAGTGCATATTTATTTGAATTAATTCCTTTATTTAAGTGAATAATTCTTTGTAAATATGTTAAAAATTAAATATTTGGAATTGAAATTGACATGATCACATGACAAGTTTGTACGTAGTGTTTGTTGAGAAAGCTGTTTTTTTTTCCTCACAATCTCAAATTTCAATGCCGTGAGGCACATCAGGCCTTCCCGCATTTCATTAAAGTATCAGAAATATTATTTTTTTCAATATATTTGCATTCAGTAATTATACTAAAGCTTGCTTACATGGATATGGGTATTAACTTTTTAATTGCATCATTTCAGTTTAACATAATCTAATAAATAATCTGATTCCTTACCATGTTTTGCTCTTTCCTGCATTGTTACAAAGAAAAGCTTCAGCTCAGGCTCTGTTGATGTATTCTGAAAGGCAGAATGAAGTTACAGAAAGGGCACTGCACATTTCTTCCTTTAAATGTAGAGCACAGCAATTCAGGCAATCAGTTGAAGCTTATTTCTCTCATTAGTAATAACAGACATATTCTGTTACAAGAGTTCACACTGTGTCACCAGAAAAAGAATAAATGATTATGGCAGCTGAAAGTTTTTTAAAGCAGCTATTTTAGTGGACCAAACAGATGAACACTTTGTCTTCCATCTTCAGTACTAATTAATTTGCCATACCACAGCAGGTGAAACAAAATTTTTGTACAATAAACCGAAACCTATTGCAGCCTCATATTAGAGAGCTTAAATATCCATATGCTACACTTTCTTGTTTATTATTATTATTTCCCCCAGTTAAGATATTTCTTTGGTTTGATTGGCATAATTATAAATCATAGTTCACAATTCATTTGACCTTTTGTCTTACCTTGCTTTATCCAGCCTTGCTGTTTTTGATAACATATTTCTAAGATATATGGTATCTGTTCTGAATGGCTGTTCAATATATTTTGCCTCATTAAAAAAAAACAGTTCCTTGTGAAACACTCCTTATAACTTCAGTGTGATGGTGGGATGGGTGGGGGGTGTTAATGGCTGTAAGTTTAATAATAAGTTATGTACAAATGTTGATGTCCATGACATCACAAATTTTAAATGGGCTGATTTTGAAATTGTAACATTGTTTACGTACTGCATCAAGCTCAATAATGAAAAACCAATGAAAGCAAATTTTTCTAAGATATGATCCCTTTAACATGTTTTAGATTAAAAAAAAATCTATTTTACGTAAGCTTCACTTTCGCTTTTATATGAAGATTATGTAAACAAAACAACTTCTTTCCAAGAAGTTTAATAATAACACAGAAATTGTGAAATGTGTCTGGATGTACTGGAAAACATGGACAGCTCAGGTGTGCGTGTGCGTGTGTGTGTGTTTGTTTCTTTATACTGTGTGGAAGTTAACGGGGGATTTCCTAAAGACTTCTGCTACAAGCCAAAGGAGGTTCAGAGAAATTGATGTCAGAAAAATCCATATTCGCTGAGTGACCTTGGACATCAAAAGTTCCCTTTGCTTCTTGTGGTCAAAGAACTGACCCACTCAAGAGGATAGCCAAGGGTCAGGATCTTATTTATACGTAGAAAGATTTCTCAATCCTGCATCAAGGGCCTATTTGGGTTTGATTTCAGATGAAGCGGTTTAAAAGTTTCAGCATTAGAACAAGAAATCCTTTATTGTGACACACTAGAAGACAATTTCAGAGTGTTAACAACGAAAAGCTTTCTGTTATTAACAGGGAATCTGATGTACTGAAGTAGCAACAACCAAGAAAGACTTTGCAAAGCTGATTTAACATTCCAAACTACACATATCTGTGTACCCCATAGTGAGGAGGTCGAGGTGGAATTTCTACTTACTGCATTATGCATTATTATATAATATTGATATTATAATATTTATATTTATATTATATTTATAATATTTGTCCTGAAGTTGGTGGTTTCAACATGGACTGGATTATCAGGTTCTAGCCTGCTACAAGCAACCAGAGAGAGATGGCATTTGAGAGAAGTGACTCATCTGTACAGCCTACCATTACGAAGTGATGACGACGTGTGACATGACATGACAGTTGGTTGTTTGATGTCAGTTTAGGTGGATGGCCATATCTTGGTAGGTTTGCAGTTGTAGAATATTTTTTACATTTCTGGATGATGGATTGAACAGTGCTCCTTGGGATGCTCAAAACTTATAACCTAACCCTGCTTTAAATTTCTCCACAACTTTATTTCTGACCTGTCTGGTGAGTTCCTTGGTCTTCATGATGCTGTTTGTTCACTTGTGTTCTCTAACAAACCACTGAGGCCTTCACAGAACAGGTGTATTTACACTGAGACTAAATTACTAAGACTATTTATAAATTACTGAGACTAACTATTAACTAATTAAGTGACTTCTGAAGGCAATTGATTGCACTAGATTTTGTTTAGGGGTATCAGAGTACAGGTGTCTGAATACTTTTGCATGTCACACTTTAAAGATTTTTTATTTGATTAAAATTTTGAAAGCCATGTATCATTTTCATTCCACTTCACAATTATGTGCTACTTTGTGTTGGTCTGTCACTTAAAATCTCATTGAAATACATTTAAGTTTGTGATTGTAAGGTGACAACATGTGAAAAAGTGGGTCTGAATTCTTTTGTAAGCCACTGTAGACAGGTCAGTGCATGGTGGCAATGTGGTGAAAGGCTCATAGATGTGCACTTAACAGATCTTAATAGGTGACAGGTTCCATCACCATGCATTATGGTTTGGGATCCATACCTGTTTTCCTCTCATATGCACATTGACCAGCCATTGTCATGGTTTTGGAGCCTGTGATGGTACCTTACCTACACAGGCTCCCTGGTGCCACTGTACCATGTTTCACCACATGTGGCCCCATTTGGGAAAGAGGGTGTTACTGGGTCATCCCCATGCCAGGATGAGTACAAGTCCTTACTTCTGCCAGTGTGGGATACAACAGATACTGGCTATTGTGGGATCTGTAAGATTGACCACTGTGTATTTCCAATCATTCATGCCATGTATCATAAGCAAACCACTAATTTGATCTCTATATGAACATATTTGTTTTAATTGATTGAAGTGCCTACTGTGGGATAGATAATGCCCAGAACAGTTATTTATTTATTTAATTCATTATCAAACCTTGTACTCACTGTTTTCAGAAGCAGGGGGAGCTGGTAAAACAGCAATCAGTGTTTGACATCTTCAGACAAGCTGGTTTGTGATTGGGGGAATTAGTGGAGCAAGACTGAATCATCTACACTGCCACACACATACACATACCTCACAGCTGTAACAGTGAAGACAGATATGCTTTGTTTATAGTGACACTTTGAATGAGGGTGTAATTGACCAGCATGTAATGCTAGAATGTTATAAATGTCACTTGTAAGAACAAGAAAGAAAGAAGGAGCAAAAACAAGGAAGAAAGACGTGTGAACCAAACATCCAAGAGTGATGCTTGTATGATATGTCTAAAAGTCTGAAAGGATTTGTCAGAACCACAAACAGAGACAAAGACATATGAGAAGCATCTTGAGAGGCATCAGAGACAAGTCTCGCATTTCAGTAAGAGTCAAAGAGGTACTTGTCAAATAAAGAAAGCTTTTAGAAACTCAAACACAACATGTCCATTTGGGTCTGTGCAGTTGCATGCTTGTGTGTTTTGATCCTACATAAGAAACTAAGAGCTCTCAGAGCGCTAACACTCATTTAGCAGTGCCTTTCAAATGTGTCTAAACGAAATTAGCTTTATTTCTCCATTTTCTCTCCACAGCCTCTGGACTATGAGACAAGAAAGGCCTACACATTTAAAGTGGAAGCATCAAATGCACACTTGGATCCACGATTTCACAGCTTTGGTCCATTTAAAGACACAGCAACAGTCAAGATTAACATTCTGGATGTGGATGAACCTCCTGTCTTCAGTAAACCAGCATATAAAATGGATATTCATGAGGACACACAGCTGGGCACTACTATTGGAGCAGTGACTGCCCAGGATCTAGATGCAGGAAGCAGCCCAGTCAGGTATGCACATGAAGTTTTCAGATAAATGTTATTAAATGTGCTATTATATGCTTATATAACATGTATCCTGATGTCCCTACTTAGGCCAGTAGCCTATAGAGTGTTATGGACTTTCTAAGCCTAAACTTAATGTTAAACTTAAGCTACATTGCAATTTGCCAGTTCAGTTTGAAATAAAATTAAATATATTTCTTACCTTTCCTTGCATCCTAATCTGACCCTTTAAGACTGAGTAACAATAAGTGCTGTTTATACTGTCATAAATAAAGTAGTGATAGTTTTTATTTGGCTAAAAATTAAACTCATCACCATGGATTGATAAAGTTTGTTTGGGCCATTTTGGGGCCATTGTTTTTTTTTTTTTTTTTTTTTTATCACCATTTAACATTGTGGTTAATATTGATCTAATATTCACTTAAAACTTTACATTTACATCATTTGGCAGACACTCTTATCCAGAGCGACATACAACAGTGCTTTGATTCCATTCAGAGAATTATCTCTGCTAGTACAGACAAGTTAGAGTCCAAACAACTCTTTGGTTCAGACACTGTTAGAACAAAACCATTGAAGACCGGGTTGATTGAAGACCAGTCGAGCAGCTGCATTCTGGATCAGCTGCAAGAGCCTGATGGCTCTCATAGGAAGACCACACAGGACTGAGTTGCTTTTTTCATCATTTTAAAATTTAAACAGTTTAAAATCTTGCAGTAAAATCATTTTTATGCGGATATTTTTATATACAGTATACACAATACTGGACACCCCAAACGCAACAGTCTGCTCCTATCTTTCAGTTATTATTTATTTGCTTGCGAATAACAGTACCAGTTGGCAATGGATGGTACTGTGATGACACGTCCATAATAGTGGATCAAATTCAGTACAAAAAAAAAGTAATTTTGTTCTGAAATTGTATGTATTATTTTCCTTATAAATTATATAAAATTACATACAAGCACACACAGCAATAATAAAATAAATGCAAATAAAGATACACAATAGTCTCCCATGCACTCAGGAATAAGAGCGTGACTGTTTAAAAATGTATTTTCTTTTTTTATACCATTTCAATCTCCTTCTACCTCTACAGGCTATCCCCTAAATAGATTCTCTTTGTTCAATCACCACAACAGTGTTTGTTCAGTAATGACTCCCATGGATGCCCTGCTGTGATGTTCCAACACTGTCCGAAACCTGCTACCACAGGAGTTGTTTTGCCTCAATATAAATTTTTCATTTAATATAAGAGCACACAATGGACATAGAGAGGATATGCACACAGAAATACATGTGAAATTCTGCTGTTTTGCTTTATTTTATCCACAGGCTGTCCTATTGAATTATTTAGAAATGACACAGTTGGAATTCTTCTTGGGAGAAGTAGTTACTCACCACAAGTCAATGGTCCCAAATGATCCCTGATACGTAGAGAACAAAGCTTTTAAAGTAATGCTGGAGACCATTCACCCACCACATTCTGCAACAAAGAGACAAACAGCTAAAGTGGTTTTTGATAACTCAGTGCAGAAACTTCTCCAACTCTTTCAAAGCATTTTTTTTCTCTAAAAGGGTGAAAGGGGATTTTGAAAGTGGTTTGCTGTAAACAGTTTTTAGGACAGTTTTTGATTTTAATGCACATTTATGTTTGCTCAAAAGCTTCTAAAGCTTGTACTTGAGTATTCTCAAATGAGTAGAAGTACTGTTTTAAGTAATAGTTTAGACACTTTGAAAATATGATGATGCTACATCATAGCCAATAGGCTTATTGAGAGGAAAGTTTCACTACAACAATTAACTCTTTCCTGGACAAATGACGGGCCATAGTTTGCGGAGATTTCTCTGTGTACTCCTTGCTCTAAAGCACTTTGAGAGGTACTATATGACTTAAACTAAGAGAAAGATGTTTACAGGGATCAAAACAATGCTTAGAAAGCCATATTTACATTGGCTATGAAATAAAGTATTCTTTATAATTTCAGTGAAATCTGTGTTCAGTAAATTATTTTTTATATCATGTGAATTTGGTAGGTCCGTAAGCATGAAAACATCATTATGCTAATTCATAACTGAATGTGCACATTGCCCTGAATTTGGTGCTACGCCCCTGTTGGCATGTGCTCCCCTTTTGCTTTAATGAGAGCATAAACTCCACCAATGGCCAGTTAAGTGTTAATTGGAGCAGTTAGGGGTTAGGTGTTTTGCACAAGGGCACTTTGAGTCATGTCTGGTCAGGGGATCGAACTTGCAACTTTCCAGTCGCAAGAGCACAGCTGACCCCTCTTAGTGAACATTTTAGAGACCTACTCTCCACTACACTCCATAAAATTGTTTTCACAGAGCCCAGTCTTATCATCCAACACCAGTATTTAACATCAGAAATTCTCTAAAGACTGAATGCAATCAAACGTTCAGAAATGTTATAATGCTTAGTGTAACATCTCCCCAGAAAACTGCAGCAAAGGGGCCAAGTTCGATTTAAACGAACCATGTTCTTTCATTTTTAATTCATTTTAATTAAATCTAGTGAAATTTGTATCTATGAATCTATGACTTTATATAATTAGCCTGATTTATTATTTCTCAAAAATCTGATTAGAAGCTTGTTTTAGCTGCATCTAAGCATGAGAAGTCCT
>BRDA01036689.1:0-5000 GCA_036984385.1 Crenuchus spilurus | reverse complement strand
AGAAACATATATTTCACCCAGATTGCACATTTGTCAGTCCATAATCATTTTCTTTCTTTATCAAAACATATTTATCAACTTTTTTTTTTACTTTTTTGGAGCCCTAAAGGGAAAAAAGAAAGCAGAGGCATTAGAGAATGATGATCTGTCTAAAATGTCTGACAAACTGGTGACAAACTGCAACAATAACCTTTTCTCTTGACAGCACTTGTCTGGATCTCAGACTACTGGCAATGTGCTATACTCCAAACGCTGACATTCAGCCCCATGCCAGACACGGCAGCCATATTCCCACTTTGTCTGGAGACACTGCAGTCATTTTGGATAGCAGATTTATCATTACAAACAGCTGCTGTTTAAATCTCCACTGGTGCATTACCACATCTATGATGGCTGATTATAAAAAGCCAAGTTGGAAACCTTAAAATATACAAAATATACTACAAAATGAGTAAAGCCTTAGGAAGACTTACATTAACTTTTTGGATGAACATTCCAGGTCAGGGGAGGCACAATGACAATAGCTATTGATATCACTGGAATTGGCATTATGATGATATATTATTGGGTTAACGTATTTCACAACATGCTGTTCTGTGTTTAATTTGCATATTTTCATATTTTTAGTTAAACCATTACATTGTGTCACATTTCTAAATATATATTGACTATTATCATCCATACTTCCAGAACATCAAGCAAATGCATAGGTAAAAAAGACCAAAAAAAAGTCACATAAAATGTAAAAAAATGCTCATATTTCAGCAGAAAAAAAATAAATAAAAAAAAAAAAAAAAAATTGTCATATTTAATGGAAGTCTGTGGTAAAATCTATTGGTCCATACAGCAAGAATTTCAAATTATGTAGTAAAACTCAAGACAAAGTGACAAAAATGGAGATACAATGCTTTGGTCACATCAGCAATGATATTTCATATTGGATTAAGTATATTTCTTTATGATTTTTTTTTTTAATTAAACATATGCCCTCAGAAAAAAAAAAAGTACTGGACAGTCCCTGGGTCAGTACCATTCCTGTCACTGGGGTGTATCCCTGACTGGTACACCTTCAGCACCTTTAATCAGATCACGCACTGCGTGTGGGGCCACAAACATAGATGGAGGCACCACTTAAGTCTCTGCTGTGCAACCACTCCCAACCCACACCACCACCCCTCCTGGAAATAGCATACTGAGCGACCAAAAAAACTGTCTTCACACACACATCCCAACATTCGCCCTG
The DNA here is from genome assembly GCA_036984385.1 of Crenuchus spilurus. Classification (NCBI taxonomy): domain Eukaryota; kingdom Metazoa; phylum Chordata; class Actinopteri; order Characiformes; family Crenuchidae; genus Crenuchus; species Crenuchus spilurus. Next base: position 3,757 of record BRDA01036689.1, on the reverse strand, counting down.
CCTGCTATGGACTCTGATATCCTGGAGGTTGGGGGGTGTGCAGCAGTGGCTTATGTGCTGGAGGGAGACAGAATGGGGCACACAAAGCATTTGTGCTTAGGGCACCCGCATGCCTAGCACTGGTCTTGGTTGTAATAAATGTACTTGAGGTTGTATTAACTCCACTCTCCCTGTCCTGACTCCAGACTTTTGCATTTATTATACTGTTTAAAACTGTTTCTTATAAATGTATCTGTAGTAATAAGCATTATTAAGATTTGTTTGGTATTGTGATGTTATCTTTCTGACATATTATCCATGTTCTGGTGACTCTGATAACAGGTTAGGACATCATAAACTCTAAAACACATTTAAGCATGAACACAAGCACATAAACACACACACACACACACACACACACGTACATCGCTGTCTTGGCAGGAAGATTGCTTTTCTCCATCAAGGTCACCCAAAGGTCCTGACTGTATATGGACCCCGGGAGGGATGGGCATAGATCCATCTCCTTCCCTCTAAACCATTCCTTTAGCCACCCTGAGCTCATATCACACATCAAATCCATAAAAGTTCATTCCACACTGAAGCTCCCTCCTGCTGGGCACACAGTCAGAGTTTGTCCAGCTTCACCACTGTGAGCAATAAAAGCCACACCAATGCAAACACAAGACACATGTCTGGCATGTCCATGTTGGCATGTACTGTATGTCTAGCAATTTAACCTCCACAGCCTTGATACCACCAGTATGACATTTGTCTCTCCATATATTAATCTGTCCCTGAATATATTCAGAGAGTCTCATTTCATTCTGGTCCCATCTTAGCAGCAGAAGACACAGCATGTCCATGAGGGTCAATCCCAGGCATCACTCAATCCAAATCACATTACACCAAATCAATCAAATTTATTTATAACTTTATAACTTTATGTTTATAACTTTATATAACTTTATGTTTACAACTGATGTCACAAAGCAGCTTTACAGGGTTAGTAATAACAGACATCAAATCATTAATCCCTAATCCCCGGTGAGCAAGCCAATGGCGACAGTGGCAAGGAAAAACTCCCTCAGAGCTGGAGGAAGAAACCTTGGGAGGAACCAGACTCACATGGGGGACCCATCCTCCTCTGGTCTACTAATTCTAAGTTTGTGATAAATCATAATCATATGATCTTGTTGTAATGTTCAAGTGAACTGATATGGTGACAGTAGTGGGACAGGAATGATGATAGTGGTAGCATTGATAATGGCCAGAAAGTCCATATTAACTCCAATGTGGGCAGTAGAGTAGGGCATCTGGAGGAGGCCACAGTAGTTGGTTGTTGATGGGCAGCTGATCCAGGGAAGCATCATGCAGAGAATAGTAATCAGTCTTCCATCAGCCTTGGACTGGACCGGTGGGCAATCACTCACTCGGAAAAAGACAAAAATGGAATTAGTTCTGTTTATAGAGCAGACGGATTATGAGACATATCAGAGTGTGGCTATTGACTCCAGCAGAACTATCAAGAACAGCCTACCTAAAAGGAGAGAGCCAGAAGGTAAACAGGCATGGGAGCTCCCAAGACCCTCTGCTCACCGTCAACAAACCTGAGTGATCGAGTGAGCAGTGGTATGACAGCCCCAGCATCTCAGTTCACTATAAATCACCACTGTGATCATCATTTGTGATGTGTGATGTGAACATTAATTTAAGCAATGCAGCACAGTTTACTAAAATAATTTTATATATTAAAATCAGTACTGCATCATAATGTTTTCCTCAATATATATTGTTCATTATGGCTCTTTCACCCACTCCACAAAGCCCCTGTCTTAAGACCTCAGCATACTTCTCATGGGAACGATGTTTGCCAGGTTTTATTGAACAACATCCAAATGAAACACTACATAGGTTTCACTCACACATGCTAGCTGTACAAACTCTGCAGACAAAACTCTCTGCGACAAAGCCTGTGACTGCTCTGTATAAAAGAGCAATGAAACAAAGATGCACAATTTTGAAGAAGGGTGTGAAGCCCAGCCATAGCATCCTCATCCTGATCATTCTTCCCACAGACCCCTCTGGCTGTTTTTGAGTCTGAATGATGTAAAATAAAACACTTGGTAGAAAGGGAGGTGTGATTGACTTCCATAGCAACACTCAGAGCAGTAAAACCATTCATCCTACACTTCTTCATCTAGTATATATACTTCCAATAGCTAGAACTGTGATAGATGTGTTTTTGGCTTTGAACAACCCTTTCTAGTGCTCAGCATTGGACTGGTGCCTTATCCTAGGTTTAGCTAAGACATTGTAATGCCCTGCCCTGTGCCTGTTGAAGGGGTACTTCATCTGCCTCTCTGCTGGGGCCTTAAGTGCTTAATAACTAAAGTTTATTTACATTTACATATTTGCATATACTCAGTGATGTTACAGAGGTAGTGTATCATTAGGGGTATTCCCAAAGGGCTCTTTGATATGGTGTATAAGGTTTGCCAAGGCAGGACTGAACTGCAGACTGGCATGTAGAAATGTCTGCAGTCTAGTATACTGAGATTCCAAATAGTGCTGAATGATATTGATACTTTTTTTTATATATATATATATATATATATATATATATTTTTTATATTATATTTTCTATAATGTGGTATCTCAGTCTTTGATCATTTTGATTCTGAACTCATATTTCAAAATGTTTTGTAAAAAATACAGAAAGCAGGTTTCCAGACTATATTCAGTTTTTTTCCCTTATGAAGCATTTAGCAAATGACATAAACATGAAAAAAAAAAAAAAAAATCCTAAAATTTTAATCATGGCAACAGGAATGCCAGTTTTATAAGCATTATTTTATGGATATAATGGTCATTATCTGTTCATAATTTTAAAAGTAATATGGTATGTCAGTATGCTGGCATACATAAATTACTTAGTACTATTTACAGTGCTGTCAATAAATGCAGTGAATTATAACTTAAAACAAAAATCAACTTTTCACTATCAGGTTTAAAAGGTATGAAATTACACAATTATGTGCATTTAATGAGATTTATTCTACGCAGACTATTTAAAAATGTGTACAAAGTAATAGTTTTGAATTCTTCTTAACATTGGTTGTTTTGTGTAGGATTATGCTTAACAAGGCTTTTGAAGTTTCTGTGGTGACATGCATAGCCTACAGTAAAGTCAGGGACACAGACTTTTCAAAATATGACCACGTGGTGGCAGTATTATACTGCTCATGATTTTCATTCCAGTTTTGCACCCAACTCAGCTTTGCTGCACTGAATAATCTGTTGATCAGACTCTAGTCAAGATAATTCTCATCAAGAGATCATTTAGAACAGAACCCTGTCCACTCCCACAGCACATTGGTATACATAGAGGATCCTAGATTATGTTGGCTTGGCTGTATCTTGGCTTGGATAAAACACACACACACACACACACACACACACACACACACACACACCTACACACACACACACACACACACACACACTCATCATCATCCATAGCTGATATAACCACATGGGCAAGAAAGTACCTTGGCAAACCTTTGTTAAGCACCACAGAACAGAGTTACATTCACAAATACTACTTAACATTTCTCTTTTTGTACAGTAAAAGCTTATGTTAACTGTTTCCAGTTACAATCAGTCAAATCAGACCGTTCCTAATGCAACATACCACTCAACTCTTGGTGCAAGCTGTGGTTTTCTCACGCCTCGATTACTGCAATGCTGTGCTAACAGGCCTCCCAGCCTGCACTATTAA